>VWYK01071439.1:224490-288500 GCA_013399775.1 Semnornis frantzii | reverse complement strand
GGGGGGGGGGAGCCAAATGCATGGATGTCGTGCTCAGAAAAACAGAGTGAATATTGCCTGCGATCTTGATTTCAGTGCTTCGGAGGCAAGATACAAAGGAGCCTTTGGGGAGGCTTCAGCAGTGTTAACGCCTGTGAAATAAACGAGCGAGGAAGGGATGCAGACCTGCGTGGAGCACTCCCAGCTGGCAGGCGTTTCGAGCACGTCAGGCAAAGCTCTGTGTATTGAATTTCTCCAGACCAGGCTGGAAATGTGCCCACTGGTGCCCAGCGGTGATCTAAAATAAAATATTGATCACTAACGACCACACTTCCCCTCCTCTTGTCTGAAAAGGGCATTTGCAACCTATTCATGTGAGCACACAACAAAAAGAAGAAAAAAAAAATAAAAATAATTGCCCAAGAGCCAGACAAAGCCTGGCCTTTGCCAGCCTGTGGCCACAGCTTTTGTAACCAGAAGATCCCACCTCATTATCAGGATATGGCTGGCCTGAGGACAATTGCATTTTAATTGCAATAGAAAAGAACTGGCAAATGAGCTTGCTTTGGCCAGGATCTGACGGGTTGGGGTTTTTTTTTCCCTGCCCTGCTTGCTGCAGTGGTGATGGGAGGACAGCTTGCTGGTCCTGCTTCTTCCTGAGGCTTAGGCCAGGCCAGGGCTTGCTTTTGCCACAATTTGCTGGGGTTTCTTCCTGCCCTACTTGCTGCAGTGATGATGGGAGGACATCTTGCTGGTCCTGCTTCTTCCTGGGGCTTAGGCCAGGCCAGGGCTTGCTTTTGCCACGATTTGCTGGGGTTTCTTCCTGCCCTACTTGCTGCAGTGATGATGGGAGGGTATCTTGCTGGTCCTGCTTCTCCTGAGGCTTAGGCCTGGAGAGGGGGAAATGCAGAACTCTGAGACAGGAGCTCCACATGCAAAGGGTGCTCTGCTTGCTCCTGTCTCCTTCCATTGATCTTGTTTGTAGTGGTGTTGCTTCTGATGTGTTGATGCTGTTCTCTCTTCTTCCAAGCAAAGACTGAGCAGTGGTCTTTGCCTGGCAATGAGTATTTCTATTCCTCCTGTTGCTGGAACAGCTAAAAGCTTGTCCACACAGGACAAGCAGGAAGCCTACCTCGGGCTAACTGTGCATTTAAATGGATTAATTACAGTGTATTACAGTCCTGTGTGGAAAGCTGTCTCAGGGACACATGTGGAAGTAAAAGCCAGTGTCTTTCTAGCCCAGGAGAGGTCTAAAGATGCTAAACTAGCAGGAGGAGCTGGGTCTGCAGCAGATCTGTGCTCCGAGCTGCAGCTGGATGCTGCTCTGTGATTCCATGGATTCTGGCCCCGCAGTCAAGTTGGGGCCAAGTGAGCCTTGAAATACTTGAAACTGCTCCTCCCTTGTTACAGCCATAAAGCACCACACCCTCCTTAGTTCTAATCTCACACAGGAGAGTTGGGCATGAGGCCATGCTGCACTCTGATCCCAGTCAGGTCTGGCAATGGGAAGGCAGCAGCCCATGGCTAGAGCCAAGCTGCAGGTTCATTTTACCCTGAAAGAGAAAGCTGCATCAGTTCATGAGCTACCTGCAAACAGCTGAGCCTCCTGTGCTGCCCACCTTTCTGTATCTGAGTGATGATCACTAGATGGATGAGCAATATAAGCCCTCCTGTAAAGCCTCCTCAAATAAAGCCCTGTGACAGATGCCACTCTGTGCTGCAGGACATACAATGAACTGCTTCAGGTCAGGGAAAAATCAGCATATCATCCATGATGGGCAGAAGGGAGTTCATCATTTACTATGGAACTTGCTAGGGATGGAAACCAGAGCTAGGGGGTCCACTGAACAAGCTCTGCCCACACAGGGATCATCTTATTGCTGGCCTAGCTACATGATGGTCCCTCTCACCATCATCTGACAGTGGCAGATGAACTCCTGAATCAGAGTAAATTTCTTATACTCCAGTGGCTGACCTGGAAGCAGCCTGGTCTCTAGTTTTAAGGCAAGGTGTGCATTTAAAATTTCACCTGGATTGCTCTGTATCTAGAGGATGGCAGAATGGAAGGACACTGCTTGCTGACAGAGATTCATCCAGTTTCATTATGGAGTCTGCTAAAGTGGGGCATGTTGGTCTTGTGAAATTGCACATGTCAAGCTACCTTAAAACCTGGAGCATAGATAAGGCCCAGACAGCTCCACAGCTAGTGTTAAAGCTGTCTGGGTTATCTCCACACTTAAAGAACTGCAGAGAGTCATGCAGGATGGCCAGAAAGATGGGAAGGTGGAGGAAGGAGAACTAGAGAGGTCATCTCTCTGTTATCTCACAGGGGTAGATTTCCTGCAGCCAGTAAGGCTTGTGAGGTGTGAGGTGACCTCTCTTTGGCTTAGCACTTGGTGTGACCCTGGTGTTCTTGCTCGATGTGCCTTCTGGGGACTGGCTATTCCTACTTGTCCTTTTCTTCTTGACAGGGTTCAGAGAGAGCAGCTGGCTGCCATCTTCAGGCTCATGAAGGAAAAAAGTGACACGTTTGGAGAGATGTCTGAAGGAGACATGAAGGAGCAGCTCAGACTGTATGACATATAACCACGCAGCCAGTGCTACGCCCGGAGTCAGCCCAGCCCTCACCCTGCAGGACACTGGAGGCTGTAGTGCTATAAATTACTTTTAGTAGCTATGTTACACTTCCAGTTTGCTTAGCAGAACATGTAGAGCCCCTGAGATGTTTCAAAACACTTATTTCTCACCTCTTTTTTTCTTTTTGCTTTCAATTGTTTTACCTTGAAGAGCTATCAGGATGTTTTAATCTCCAGCAGAGATTTTTACCTCTTTCTGGCTGGGTCGTAGGTCTCAGTTATACAAAGCAGTTAATCCAACAATTTTTATTTTTTTTTCTTTTTTTTTTTCTGACTATGCTTTATGCAAATGAACTTTTAAACCCAGTCTTTAGTAGTTTGCTATCTAAAGTAAGCCAAAGATGATAGGTGTACAATGAATGTAAATAATAGGAGCATAGAGTAACATGGGCTAGAAGGGATCTAAGGAGGTCTGTAGCCCAACCTCCTGCTCAAAGCAGCCTCAGCCAAGAGAAGGCTTTGAGGAGACCTTGGAGTGGCCTTCCAGTATCTGAAGGAGGTCTAAAGGAAGGCTGGGGAGGGACTTTTGATAAGGGCTTGCAATGACAGGACAAGGGGCAATGAGTTTTAACNAGGTCCCTTCCAACCTAAACCATTCTATGATTCTATAATAATAAGCTTCATCCTGTTGAGTCTTGAAAGTCCCCAAGGATGGAGATTGCACAACCACTCCTGGCAGAGAGAATTCTGAGCCTGCAGTTAGAAAGCAAACAGAGGCAAGGCATTAATGCTCCTCATCATGCCATTCTCATCTCCTTGGAAGGAACACTTCACCCTCCTTCATGTTGGCTTTGTTGAAGGAAACCCAAGCTGGCTCCTGCTGACCTCGCTGAGCTCATCTTCACGCCTGAGAGAAGAGCAGCTAACAGCAACCTGGAAACAGAAACATCTCTTCACCTCTTGGCACTGAAAAGTGCCTGGGTTTTTTTAACAGGGATGATTGTGTCCAGCTCAGATCCTGTTCTAATATAAAAAAAATTATGTAGGAGGCTACCTACTTAGGAGATCTCTTGTGAATTTATCAAGGATTTGGAACAGTCTTCAAGAATCCTTGGATAAATCAATGAGCATTCTTAATTTTGCCTGAATGTCTTCTGGTCTTACTTTCCTCTCCTGTGGAAATCCTGTTAAATACTTTATTATCAGGAAGGATTTTCACAGCTTTTGTAACTGCTGACAAAAGGAGGCAACATTTTCTAACCCAGTTTTAGGGGATGATCTTAGGCTTGCTTAAAGCTAAGTTTGCTTTATTTTGTGCAATCCTTTTTGAGTCTGGGAAACCAAGTATCTCATTATCCAGTCACTGCTTCCTATTACAATGCATTCTACAACACAACACTTCTTGGTTCTTAAGAATAATTTTATCTTCTAACTGTTTTCACTTAGACTCACAAAATCATTTTGGTTGGAAGGGACCTTTAAGATCATCAAGTCTGACAGCTAACTGGCTGGAAAAGTACCTCTCCTTCTTCAACATAAAGGCACTAAGTGTGATAAGGAGTCTGATGAGATGCAACATCATGCTTCTCATGTCCCTGAGCCACAACTCCCTTTGTCAAGCTGTGCAAAGAGAGAATTTGGTATTTGGTATGGAATTCCGCCCTAGTTCAAAACTGGAAGTAAGGTGTCTCACAAAGCTCTTCCTTGAAAGCAAGCAAAAGAGGGTTAGGGTTTAGTTGAGTTTTAGTCTTTCACTTGTAGTCTTTACAGTTTATTACCAAAATATTTCTTTTTAAATATATTTCATAGAATCATAGAATGGTAAGATTGGAAAGGACCTCAAAGATCATCTAGTCCCAACCTCCTGCCATAGGCAGGGACACCTCCCACTAGCACAGGCCACTCACGGCCTCATCCAACCTGGCCTTGAACACCTTCAGGGAGGTTGTGGAGCACAGATCTCTGATCACATTTAGTGCTTCTGTGCTCCACAACCTCCCTGGGCAACCTGTGCCAGTGTCTCACCACCCTCACTGCAAACAACTTCCTCTTAACATCCAGTTTCAATCTCCCCTCTGCCACTTCAAACCCATTGCCCCTTGTCCTAGCATTACAAGACCTTGTCAATAGTCCCTCCCCAGCCTTCCCGTAGCCCTCTTCAGATCCTGGAAGGCTACTCTAAGGTCTCCTGAAAGCCTTCTCCTCTGCAGGCTGCAGAGCCCCAACTCTCTCAGCCTGTCCTCATAGCAGAGCTGCTGCAGCCCTCTGAGCATCTTTGTGGCCTCCTCTGGACCCGTTCCAACAGTTCCATGTCCTTCCTGTGCTGGGGGCTCCTTTCTTCTTTTACATTTGGGTCTTCTCTGAATAGGAACATTGCAGGCTGGGGGTGGGGGGAGAGAATTTCCTCCAACTCCTCATCTGGCATCAGTGCCAACACTGAACAAGGCAGAGTAGCTGGCATCGACCCTGGACTGCTCCTACCAGCTCTGAGTGGTGTCACCAAAATCACAGAATGGTAAGGCTGGAAGGGACCTCAAAATCATCCAGTTAAGATGTTGTTGATGTTGTTAAGATGCTGTTGATGACAGGAGGGTGATGAAAGCTCTGTTGGACTTCAGGATGAAGCTCAGAAGAAACCCTTCTGGATGCACAGCCCGTGGGGTTCAGATGGGGCATTGTCTCTGTGCGCAGTTGCAAGGCTGTAATAAAGAGGAGCCCACTGGACATGGCTGTGTCAGTCTGTGGATGGCTGCGGGGAGCTGACACAGGACCTGCAACCAGCCAGGTGCCAAGTTCCCGTTTCCCCCGTACTCATCAATATTTATCCAGGAAATTCTGCCAGTTGCTATGGCAGGGTCTCCCCTTCTGGGTGTTGTCCTTTAAATAACAGCGGCTGCTCTGCAGGCCTGCAGGGCACGGAGGCGGCCGTAGGAACGCAAGGGAAGCAGGGCAGGGGGTTCACTGTGGGGGCCATTGGGGAAATTCTTCTCCCCACCACAAGCTCTGAGAGTGAAGAAATGCGCAGGAAGACCCCGAACCAGTCCTGCCGCTGAGGAACCTCTCCTGGCCCTTCACACCACGGAGGCCTGGTCTCCTGTGAGCACCAGTTTCGGCGCTGTCTGGCCCCCGAGGGAAGCGGCGGAGCCCGGGGGTGGCTGCTACTATGGCCATCAGCCCAGCGCTGGTCGCCATTGGACACGCATGTCCCTATTTGGCACCCGTACGGCAACGCTGACCGGGACCGGATTGTCCCTAGCCGGCCCCCGTAGACCACGACGTTAAGGGAGGGGCTGAGTGCGACACTGTCGTGACGTTACGTCATGACGTCACTCCACCCGCGGCGTCACAGTAATATGGCGGCGGCCGCTGTGGGCGATCCCCTGTGGCCTATGCTCGGCTGAGGCTTGTCTCAGCGGCGGAGGGGGGAGCCTCGGCAACGTCCTGGTAATGTGTGGGCTGCGAGGGTCCGGCAGCGCTCCTGGCCGCTCGGAAACAGCCCTTTCCGTCCCTGTGAGGGGGCCGAGGCAGCGGGGTCAGGCCTCACCTGCCAGCCCTTAGGCAGCAGGGCAGGCTGCAGCTCACTAAGGCATCAGACCTAAACCTTCCTGTGCATCCATAGTTATCTGCGGGTGTTCAGCCTGACCCAGAATCCACTGGAGTCGTCAGGACGTTTGTTTCAGTGGGTTTGCAGTAAGGGAGCTGTGAGATAAGCCAAGGTGACTGATTTAATCTGTTCTTTAGTAAATCCCATGTTCAGTGATGGTCTTGGAATCTCCCTGTGCTGGCGTCTTAGGGAGTTCATCTTGTGCTCCTCTAAAAGCATCCAAACCAAAAGAAAGTGTGCTGCTGTCCTCCCTGGCACGCTCAGCAGGAATGGTTCATCTGTAATAACAGAGAAAGAGATGTTGGAGTGATCCAGAGGAGGTTACAAAGATGATCCAAGCAAGGGCTGGAGCACCTCTGCTATGAGGATTGGCAGGGGGAGCTTGGGTTGTTCAGCCTAGAGAAGAGAAGACGCCAGAGGCACCTTAGAGCTGCCTCCCAGTACCTGAAGGGATCCTGCAAGAAGGCTGGAGAGGGACTTTTTGTAAAGCTGTCAGCAATAAGGTGAGAGGGAGTGGCTTGAAGCTGAGGCTGAGGGAGAGTAGGTTTAGACTGGATCTCAGGAAGAACTTTGGGATTAGGGTGGTGAGTCACTAGAACAAGTTGCCCAGGGAGGTTGTGAATGCCTCTTCCCTGAGGGTGTTCAAGGCCAGGTTGTGTTGTGCCTTGAGAAGCCAAGTCTAGTTGAGAGGCATCCCTGCCCATGGCAGTGTGGCTGAAGTAGCTGATCTGTGAGATCCTTTCCAACCTCAGCCATTCTGTCATTCTATGATCCTAGATCTTTGCCAAGATATTTTGTAGCCAGACTTTTTTTCCTGATATTCATGCCTGTTCCTGGCATCCCACTAAGCATGTTTTGGGGTGTTAGGACTCTTGATCACAGAATCATAGAATGGTAAGGTTGGAAGGGACCTCAAAGCTCAGCCAGTTCCAACCCCCTGCCATAGGCAGGGACACCTCCCACTAGCCCAGGTCACTCAAAGCCTCATCCAACCTGGCCTTGAACACCCGATCTAGCAGATGAGTGGATTGTGTTGTCCTGATCAAATCTTGGGTGGGTCGATGAGTGCTCAGTGTTCTTGGGTGTGTTTCTCATTGAAGCTCAGGCAGTCTTTGAGCACCAAACAAGTGCAAGTTTCAAAAAAAAAAAATAAAAAATCTGCAATTATTTATTTGGGT
Source organism: Semnornis frantzii (assembly GCA_013399775.1). Classification (NCBI taxonomy): domain Eukaryota; kingdom Metazoa; phylum Chordata; class Aves; order Piciformes; family Ramphastidae; genus Semnornis; species Semnornis frantzii. The sequence continues at coordinate 281,163 of VWYK01071439.1, read as the reverse complement.
AGGTGGGGGAGCTGGAGACAGGAGAAAGAAAGTGGACTGAATTCCCTTGCTTTGGCTCTGTAGGTAGCTTTGATAGGGATTACAAGTTGGAAGCTTTGTTTACCTGTCATTTAAGTGAACTTTCTTTTTTTTTTTTGCATAGATTACCTCTGGAATTAGTAAACTTTTTCTCCAGTGCATTTGCTGTGCAGCAAAGGGAATGCCAACAGTGAGAGGGATTGTTCCAGTGAACCTGTCAAATGTATCCCAGTGTGAAGAGGTGAATTTTCACTGTCCTTTCCTTTGGAAGGGAATGGGAACAGTTAAGAGATGAAAAAGATTGTGGCCCCATACCCACTGTAGACCATTTGCTTGCTGCATCTACAAGGTCATTTTCCATGGTGCTTTGCTTTCTGTGCTGCTGAGGGGAGTTGTGGCATCTTTTGCAAACTATGTCAAATATTTGGAATAGATTCCTCAGGGGCATTCCTCAGAATGAATCAAAGGCAAAAAGGCCTCATTAATATCCACCAGAGGAGAACAAGTAGGAGTTTCCAGACCAGCTTTGGAGTTACCAAAGCACTAAATAATCCCATTCCTTCCCACTGCTCCCCAGTCCCTCATGTCTCTTAATTACTGTAACCAGGCTGCATGCATTTGACAGGGAATTAAATCCACAGTCCCTGAATTTATAACAGACTTGCCTTACTCCCCTAGGAATGGTGGGAGCAAAGTTCAGGCATCATGTAGATAGCAATCCATTTTAGGAATGTAATTTCCTCTGGAGGGTTGAAATAATTAGTTCTGGAACTCGCAGTGGCTGATGGCTGCAGGGAATTGGTGCAGTCAGCAAGCAGTGAATATGAGGCATAAGCAGCTCCTGGTTTAAGAAGGCAGCTTCATCTTTCTTGCCACCCCTCTTGTATGAATCACATTTTTATAGAAGGACTAGAAAGGCCAAAGAGATGTAGCTCCATGAACTCCTTCATGTTGCAGCCTTTTCCACCTGCATATCTCTGAAGGTTGTTTGACCTACCTAACCTCTGGGGTGGTGGAAAATGGACACAGGTGTCTGCTGCCTTTTGGTTGTGGCTGGTGAATGGTCTTTTGTTTTATTCTCCCCATAATAGGACCAAAGCTTTTCTCACAAGGTGGGGGTTTGTAGGGACCTGGACATACTTCAGGGCTGTGATCTTGTGAGTCCTCTCTAAATGTCAAGGGAAGGAGCAGAGATTCTCACCTCTTGAGTGCGTGTTCAGACTGAGTTGTGGAAGCAGTGCTAGGTGGTCAGAACTGCCAAAGATGAGCTCAGGAGGTGGATGTGGACTGCTGCCACTGTGGAATTGAATCTGGTGCTCTGCTAGGGTGGGAACAGAGCAAAACGTGGAAGACTTTGTGATGGAGTTTTTTGAGCTTTGAATAGAATCATGGAATGGTAGGGGTTGGAAGTGATCTCTGAAGATCATCAAGTCCAACCCTCCTGCTAAAGCAGGATGACTTAGGGCAGGTCACACAGGAACACTTTCAGGCAGGTTTTGAAAGTCTCCAGAGAAGGAGATTCCACAGCCTGCTCCAGAGCTCTGGGCACCCTTGCAGTAAAGAAGTTTTTCCTGATGTTGAGGTGGAACCTCCTGTGTTCCAGTTTGTGTCCATTGTCCCTCATCCTATCACAGGGCAAGACTGATAAGAGACTGTCCCCTTCTTGCCACCCACCTTTGAGATATTGATAAGATCCCCTCAGCTTTCTCTTCTCCAGACTAAACAGCCCCAGGTCCCTCAGCCTTTCCTCATCAGACTGATGTTCCTGTTCCTTAATCATCCTGATAGCCCTCTGTTGGACATCCTCATGTGTCCCTGTCCCTCTCGAACTGGGGATCTGACCTAGTACCTGGCCTTACATGCACAGGGCACATTCCTCTTTGGTCACATATAAAAAGAAAGAATTACACAGACACCTCCCAAATACAGTCCTCAAAGGAGGAGAAATGATGTAAGCAACATCACAATGACACATAGATCTGTTAGACATCAAATCCATCCAATTGCTGGATCCCAGCCAACAACTCAGGAATAGCTTTTCCCTTTCTCTGAAGGGGAAGCTCTCTGAAATGCTTTCTTAACTCCCAAAGTAGGTCAGGAACGCAGGCACTGAGATGGGGCTGGGTAGTGGGTGAGTCATGGTGTGATCAGCTGCTGGGAATGCTGCTCCCTTTTGTTAGCTGCCAAATTGCATTGGGAGCAATAAACTGACAAAGAGGAAGCTTTGCACCCTTTGTTTCATCTCTGTCTAAATGAAAGGGATAATTGATTTGGTTGTTCCATGAGAGGGTAGTGTCAAAAATACCGTGGGGATTGTGACTGTTGTCAAGCTTTAAGCCAAGACTTGCTAAGGATGCTGCTATAGAAGGAGATGAAGCAGCCTGGGAAATCAAAGCAGGCTGAACTCATCTCCAAAACTGGCAGTGTGAGCTGGGCCAGACAAGGCAGGGGAGGTCGAGTGCCTTCTCCAGTGGTCACACTTGGACTCACTGGTCTGGTGGTGAAGCTGTTCCCAGTAGTAAAATCCAAGGGTGTGGTATGATGGGGAGCCTACAGAGCAGCCTATAAGATGGGGACAGACTGTTTAGCAGGGCCTGTGGAAGCAGGACAAGGGGTGATGGTTTCAAACTAAAAGGGGGATTGAGACTAGATACAAGGAAGGCATTTTTTTACCATGAGGGTGGTGAGACACTGGCCCAGGTTACCCAGAGAGGTGGTAGGTGAGGTTGTTGCTGTGAGCAACCAGCTGTAGTTGCAGATGTCCTTGCTTACTGCAGGGGGGTCAGACTAGATGACCTTTAGAGGTCTCTTACAACCCAAACCGTTCCAGGACTCCTTACCTCCACTGTGTTTCAGTTTTCCTCCTCTCCAGTGGTTGAGAGATTGCACTCCCAGTGCAAGGAAAGGTAACACTGGGAGAGAGAGAGACAGTGCAGGGTAATTTGCAGCTGGCAGAGCTGCCTGGCAGTGGACAGTAGGGTTCTTTCTGCAGCTGTTTTTTACCACTTTCCTGAGAGCTGCTCACATTTCCTTACCCAAGGCTGCTGTGAATGCAGCCCTAAAGTGCTGACGGCTGGGCTGAAGTTTATATCCTGCCTGTTCTGCGGGTAGCTGGTGGGAAGGGAGAGGCGAGTCCCAGTTACCCACTGGATGGTGCTGTTGTTTTACACAGGCAGCAGAGGGCTGCTGCATGACTGCTGCTGAAGACTTCCAGCACTGTTTTGCTCCAGGGGGGATTAAGAAAGATGCTGCACAGGCATTTTCTCCTTAGCAAACCTCACGAATCCTACACAGTGTGATCTGCCTGTTAGCTACGTTCCCGTGGCTGGCTACACTTAACTGACTGTACTGTGTCCAGCAGGAGTAGGGAGGTGATTGTCCCCCTGTACTCAGCACTGGTGAGGCCACACCTTGAGTATTGTGTCCAGTTTTGGGCCCCTTGATACGAGGGAGATATTGAGGAGCTGGTGGGAGTGCAGAGGAGGGCAGGGAAGCTGAGGAAGGGCCTGGAGAATAAGTGTTACGAAGATCAACTGAAGGAGCTGGGCATGGTTTGAAGAAGAGGAGGCTGAGGGGAGACCTCATTGCTGTCTACAACTACCTGAAAGGACATTGTGGAGAGGTTGGTGCTGGTCTCTTCTCACACTGAATTAGTGACAGAACAAGAGGGAATGGCCTCAGACTGCAACAGGGTAGGTTTTAGACTGGACATTAGGGAAATTTTCAGAGAAATAGAGGTCAGACATGGCAATGGGAGGTGGTTGAGTCACCTACCCTGGGGGTACTTAAAAGGTCATTTAGATGTGGTGCTCTGGGGGTATGGCTCAGGGGTGAACTTTGTAGAGTTAATGGTTGGACTTGCTGATCCCAAGGGTCTTTCCCAACCCTAATGATTCTGTCACTGCAGATGGGAAGTCTCCTATTTCCTGAGCATTCCTCCTAATCAGGACCAGAATTAGTCCCTTCCGTCCCCCAAGATTTAAGCTTTGATTCACCTGTGGGATGAGTATTTATTAGCTCAGCCAGGTGCAGTGAACTAGCTAGGAGCTGCTGGAGGAAAAGCTGGTTTCCAGAGTCTGTGGTTAGCCTTTTTGTGGAGGAAGACCTCTGACCAAACCACCTTCCCAGAGGCCAGGCTTGAGTCTGAATTTCGTTTGCCTGCCATAACATCAGCTAGCACAGCATCAGGTAAGGGCTGTAATAGTTATTTGTGACTTACATGGCATTGTTCTAATGTCCTGGTAAAGTTTTTTTGGCCCTTATAACTCTCTCTTAAAGCCAGAACTGCAGTCCTCACCAAGGAGAGGACTTTGTGGATCATTGCCTCTGCAATTCATCTTCCTTCTTCTCCTGTTGGAATGGAAACCTTTGAATAGTTGCTTGTGTGGTGTCCAGGTTCTGCCTGTGGCTCAGTTGTTGGAATTTTGCTATTGGTAATTGATGGGAGTAGAAATTAAGGGGCTGGGTTTAAGGAAGGGGGTGAGGGACATGAAGAAAGTGTTTAGATGTCTGTGCTGGTTCAGTAACTCTCCTGCAAGGCAATACTTTGATTTTTTTAGTGTCTTACAGCATCAGAGGCCTCACTATCAGCTTCTTTCAGTTCCCAGATACCTCAAATTCCAGCAGCAGAGGAGAACTTTGCAGAGAAAACTGCAGTCTGCTGACAGAATCTGACAACCATTGCCAGTCTGTGGAGTGCAGGGAGAAAACTCAGTGTGATGGTTTACTGCAGAGCAGGGTCCTGTGTCACTGCCATGGCTTTCATCTGTTCTGTGTCCCTGCAGCACTCAGGCCTGAGCTAATCAAGAGCTGATCTGGTGGGGTGCACAAATTGGCAATGTGGGGCAAAAGCAGAGGCTGGCAGACATGGTGCATGGCAATGGTTGGAATGTGAAGCAAGTCCTGACTTCAGATGAATGACAGCATCAGATTCATGCCTCTCATCTTGTAAAGATGTTTGGGCTCTGGTTAGTGGCTCCCTGTTGAATCACAGGACCTTTCTAATCCCTTCTGTCATCCTGAAGTCCCTTTAGCTGCCACTCTGTGTGGAGTGTGTCCTTGTATGTCAACTAGGACCTTTTGAAAATCCACCTGTTCCCTTTTGGGGGAGAATTACAGCCCAGCAGCTACTGAAGATGGCTGTGACCTGTCACACTGTGCAGGATTCATGAAGAAGGACTTGCTGAAAGTGTTCCTGGATGGATAAATCAGGACTGCCTGGGGCAACAGATTTGGAAGTAGAATGACTGAGTGCCCCAGGTCTGATGTTTGCACTAAAAATCAGAACTGTGTCTTTTGCAAAATGGAGGAGTTAACAGTTTCTGGATGCTTCTAAGATGTGATCTATGTGTGGTCAGAGTGGCTGGGAGAGAAACTCAGACCTGTTGGTCTGTGAACATTCTGTTTGCATTGGGTTTTGGTTAAAAGCTCTCCTGGGTGTGTATTTATGCGCTGGAGTTTTGGTGGTGCAGGTAGCTGTTGTCTGTTCCTCTTCCACAGGCTTTGTTTTGTTTGTTTTTCCAGGACAATGTGAAGCCAGCAGTTGAGTTACACAGGGTGGTACCTTCATGCTGTCAGTAGAGAGATCAGTGGAAATCAGAAATTGAAAACAGAAGCCCAGCTTTGCTTTTCTCTGTACAGACCATGCTGAAATCTTCACACCCACACACTTCTATCAGCTTTGTAGTGCTGAAGTTTGACTTCTGGCATGAGCAAAGAGACTTCTATTTCAGGCAGTGCTGCAAGAAAATTGTAGGCTGGGCTTTGCTGCTTGTTCCTCTGGTGTGGGCTGCTTCCTTGTCCTGTGCTTCATCTGCTGGCCTTGTGGCAGGATAGAACCAGATGACCTTGGCAAGGAAGGGGAGTACCACTGTGTATGTACCCAGCAACCTTGAGATAGGAGCAAAAGCATTCTGTAACTTTGTTTTTAGGGCAGGATTTTATCTTGCAACTATTTTCAGGAAGCTTCTGAACATCCAGGAGTGTTGGGCCTCAGCCCTGTGCTCTGGTTTTGTGTGCAGACCATGACAATTTCAACAAGGGTTGCCCTGTTAAACTGGCAGTGCTGTGAGTGGGTCCATGAGATGGTTCCCTAAAATGGCCTGAGGAAATTGCAGCCTGCCCTATACACCTCCCTTTAAAAACTGCTGGCAGCCAACTGAGGTGGGAAATGTTTCTTTGGCTGTTGGGTTTAACATGGCATTCAGGCAGCTGGAAACTCCAGCAGTCCTCTCTGCTGCCCCTGAGATCTGTGAGGACTCTGGTCCCAGGTTTTTCTTTCCCCTTATCTCTTTTCTCACAGATGAAGTGCAGAGAGCAGAACTAGAGGAGAAAAATCTAATGTTAATGTAACTGGGAATACAACTTCACAGAATCTTAGAATGCCAAGTTGGAAGGACCTCAGATATCATCTGGCTCAACTTTTCTAGCTGATAGTGCCCAGATCCTGGCCTGCAATAGGAGAAGTGTGGCCAGCAGGTCAAGGGAGGTGATTCTGCCACTGCACTCTGCTCTGGTGAGACCCCATCTGGAGTACTCCATCCAGTTCTAGAACCACTATTACAAGAGGGATGTGTGCATGCTGGAGCATGTCCAGAGAAGGGCCACAAGGATGATCAGAAAGCTGGAGCACCTCTGCTGTGAGGACAGACTGAAAGAGTTGGGGCTGTTCAGTCTGGAGAAGAGGAGGCTCTGAGGAGACCTTATTGTGGCCTTCCAGTATCCAAAGGGGGCCTACAAAAAAACTGGGGAGGGACTTCTTAGGATATCAGGTAGTGACAGGAGTAGGGAGAATGGAGCAAAGCTGGAGGTGAGGAGATTCAGACTGGATGTGAGGAGGAAGTTCTTCAGCATGAGAGTGGTGAGAGCCTGGCAGGGGTTGCCCAGGGAGGGGGTTGAGGCTCCATCCCTGGAGGTGTTTAAGGCCAGGCTGGATGAGGCTGTGGGCAGCCTGATCTAGGGTAGGGTGTCCCTGCCCATGGCAGGGGAGTTGGAACTGGCTGATCCTTGTGGTTCCTTCCAACCCTGACTGATTCTATGATAGAGTGGTTGAAATGAGCTGGCCCAGCTCCCTGTCGACCTGAGTCTTTAAACTGACCAAAGTAGGACAGTCCACTGCTTCCTTGGGAGATGTTTCCAATGCCCAAGTGTGCTCTCTGTCTAACTTAGTGCAGCAGAGAGGAGTTCCTGTGTTGTGCAAAGTCACAGAAAGAAAACCCTGCACCAGTGGCTCTTGGACCTGCTGAAATACTCTGCCTGGGCTCTGAGGTGTGAACTGTGGTGCTAGCAAGTCGTTTGCTGTTCTGAGGGCTGAGAATTTGTGCAGACAAACTTTGGGCTGGTCCCTCTTCTACTGCACCTTGTTCTCTCACCTGCAGCTCAGCAGAGATGCTGCAGGTTTATGAGAAGCCACTCAATCAGTGTGAGGCTGCTCATGGAGCTGCTCCTTTGCAGGTACTGCTGGGCAGTCTTTATCACTGCAGAACCTGGAGTGCACAGGCAGAGAAGATGCTGGACCTGCATCCAGTAACTTTATCCTGGTCTCCAGCAGAAGTGCTGTCTTGGGACAGTCCTTCATGCCAGAGGTCTCTCTTTGCAGCTAAGCAGCACTGCCCATCTGGATGGGATCCCACAAAGCTGTGGGACCATCACCTGCTCTCTCTGGCTTTCACAATCCTTTCTGCCAGCTCCTTCTATAGCCTCTTGTGACAAATGGCAGAGGGTTGGCTGATGCTTGTTTGCACATGGATATCCTGTACCCAGGAATGATCTGCATCCTGAGTGACAGTTTGGTAATATTGATACTGGCAAGCCTGTGACCATGATGTTGATGTCTCTGCTCACCTTTCTGCAGCAAGAGGTGAGGCAGAAACCTTCTTACCAATTGTACCATAACAGGATTGGTCCTGCCCTCTGCAGTCACAGGGGCTGAAAAAAAGTGTCTGAGGGGCACACACATGCAGACACTCAGGGTTAGGATCTGGGAGCTCCAAACTGATCCACCACATTGTGCTGAGGTAGGAGAGCCTGAGGTGATGCTGAAGGCAGGGTTCTGTTCCCTCAGCTAAGGGGACTTCAACACATGGTGGGATAGCAGAACTGGGATCTGAGACCCTCTTGTACAAACCTTTCTGTCTCTAAACAAAACTGACAGAGGACAGGACACTGCATTAGCTTCTGTCTTGAGTTCTTGATCCTCCTTCTTTCTTTGTGAGCACAAAATGCACAAAGCAGCCACATGTGCAGCTAGTTCTGGAGGGGGAGGTGGCTGAGGAACTGAGAGCTGCTCCTTGGGTCACTTGGCTCATGGTGTTGACAGGGATGTTAATTAAAGCTGTGTTTTGGTGCATTAGGAAGGGGTGGTGTAAGGATGGGCTGTTGTTTGCCAGTTCTCCTCTCTTCTCCTCACTGCATCAATTCCTTTTGCCAGTTGGAGTGTTGAAACAATCTGATCACCTGGGCTCTGCTCTGAGCCAGACCAGCTCAACAAACCTGGTGACCAAGGGGCATGAGGATGACTCACTTTAGCCTGCAGCAAACCCCAGGAGGTGGTGGTGACCACCAAGCCTGTCTCCATTTCGGCATTTCAGGTGCAGTTAGCAGAAGAGGCAGGTGGAGCAGGTGCCTGTGCCTGAACATATCCAGCCCAGAGTCCCCAGCACAAGATCAGGCAGCCTGCAGCTGCCATTTTTGTTGACTTCCAGACCTGTGATGCACTTCAAAATGTGCAGCAGGTACACTTGTGCCTGGGCTATGTGCAGTGAGTGGCCTTTTAGTGAAACCTGCACTATTTATTTAGGTATAAATGGAACTGAAGCTTCTGGATTCCTTGAAGCTGTAAAGCCAGACCTTGTCAACTGCTGATACTAGAGTACAGCCTCCTCCAGAGAGCAGCAAACAGCTAAAGGAACTGATCTTCTAGAAAAGCTGTCTTCCAGACCCTAGGCAATACATTGCTTTCCAGGGGAGCAGAGAACCCAAAGTCAAATCACAGGAGAAGAAAGAAGCTGTTTGTCTTCCTGAACAGGTCAGATTGGATACCTGTGAAATTCCTCAAGGGAAATGTCACCTATTTGCCCTGAAAGAGAAGGAGGCCATGGAGAGCTAGGAGTGAGGAAAAGCTAATTGGCCAATCAAATTGTATTTTAGGGAGAACCCGAGCTTCCATCCATGGAACAGTGCAGTCATTTGGATGTGTTTGTGGGCCACCTAGCATACCCAAATGGTTTTAAGAGATCAGCCTCCTGAGCACCAGGGGAATGCTTTGGCAGTGGCAAAGCATTCTATGATTCTGTGTTTCTGTGCTCCACAACTTCCCTAGAGGTGCCCAGGACCAGGTTGGATAAGTCCTTGAGTGACCTGTTGTAGTGGGAGGGGTCCCTGCCTATGGCAGGGGGTTGGAACTGGATGATCTTTGAGGGCCCTTCCAACCTTACCATTCTGTGATTAAAACAAATAGCCCACCCTGGCAGCAGTGGCTCCTCGCGGCCCTCTCAGCAGTGGCTCCTCGCGGCCCTCTCAGCAGTGGCTCATCTCACTGTCACCTGAAGGAAACACAGCAAGGTAACTTGCATGGGCTTTAGGGTAAGTTATATGAAGTTTATAAACCCAGGACTTGTTATTTGCTCTTGAATTACCACCTGGGCTCACAGAAGAGCACAAGTAGCGAAGCAACCAGAAGAGTCATTTCCACAGCCCTTCATCTCCTACAGAGTATTCAGTGTCCTCTTGCTCTTGATTATTTTGTGCATTTGCTCTTCAGATATTAATTATTTTAGTTAGCTGAGCTCCTGTTTACTTACAGTTACAGTATCAAGGAGTAAACATGAACTCAAACACTGACCAAGCTGGAGGGTGAGGTGGAGCAAAGGGGGAGCCCCAGCTGACAGTCAGCGGAGTCTGACGCAGTGGTGTAGATTACTTAGGGACAGGGAGGGGAACCTCAATATCTTTGAGATAGACAAGCCCCAACCAATCTCTGCTTGGTTTAGATAGCACTGAAGCTTGGTGCTGCATGAGATGACCTTTCAGGATGTCTCTCCTAGCCTGTGTTGCTGTGGCCTGCTACAGAGGAGAGAGCTGTGAGGACAGGCTAGGGGAGGGCTGGACACCCCCTGAGTTTGGCATCATCCTGTTAACAACGTGGCTTGGGCTGCTCCTGCTGTAGGCCTGCTCATTCTCATTTGATAACTTCAAGTGAGGTCATAGGGGTTGAGATGCAAGCTGCAGAGCTGGGAGCAATCAGACTCAGTGCATGTTCTTCTCCATGCCATGCTTTTCACTAGAGGGAAGCCCATCTTTAGGGGGTGCAGCTCACAGGAGATGAGTAATGTCACTGCACAGCATTATTAGAAACAGACTGGCTGATCCTCTGAGCCTGCCTGAAACTCTGTGTCAGGAGTGTTCTCAGAGATCCTAAGGCCTGTGAGGCAAACTCTGATTGAACAGATGCTAAGCAGCTCCCAGAGAACCAGGACAGAATGACTTGCTCTTTTTGAGCACCAGGATCTTGCATTTCCACTACATTAGCACCGTGTGTGCTGCTCTCCTGCCCAGCAGTTACTTTGCCTGGGGTTTTCCCAGTGTGAGGTTGATAGGTAGTGTGCAGCTGGGATGGCAGAGAAGTAACTTCCCATAGCTGGCAAAAGCCTCTGTCAAGTTAATAGGAGGAGGATGGAGAGAAGTAGCACAGGACCCTCTGGATATCTAAAGAAAGCAGGAGAAGAAGTGTTAAACAGAAGACAACAGACAAGGGAGAAGGAAAGAGAAGCATGTGATTTCCAGCAGCAAATTCATCTTGCTTCTCACAGGACCTCGTGGCTGTGCTAAAAATGTGACTGCACTTCTCTGATGAATCTATCAGTCAGGGACAGGGAGAAAGGCACTGTGAGGCCACATTTCTGCCAAGTGTAAGTCAGGGACAAAGTGATGTACAGCACTCAAGAAGCAGGCTTACTTCTGGCAGTCCTGCAGTGCTTTTTACTCCAGAGGCTGCCAAATGACACATCTCTGTCCAGCCAAATGACAATGGGGATGCTTTCAGATGTTAAGTCAGTGGGAAGAGTATGGGAAAGACCTTCAGCAAGAATTATTTTATTTCTGGCTCTAAAATGAGTCCCCACACAGATGTGATTCTGTAACTCATAGCTATGCAGGGCCTGAGTTTTGCAGCCAGACATGAAGTGCTGAGACAATATGCCTGCATTTTCTGCCAGGGCTATGGAGAGGGATTTGAGCTTTGTGATTGTTGTGTTTCTCTCTCTGGAGCAGTGGAGAGTCTTGGAATGCTCCTTTTCCTGGCAGCTATCAGGCACAGGAGCTGGAGAGGCTGTTTTTCTGATGGCAGGCCAGCTAGCCATGAATTTGATAAATTACCTCCTCACCTGTCTGCACTACTGGCCTGCTGCCTGGGGCAAGAGCTCTCTGAGAGATTCCTAGTCAAGGAACAGAATATTTTCTTTCTTTCCATCAAATACATTTTAAATGGGGGGGGGGAGGAAACAACAACCCCAAACCATCCCATCCCTGAAGTGGTGTCAGTTTGCCTCTCTCTCTCTGTCAGCCCTGGCATGACATACTGGGCTCCCTGCTGGCATGGCACAGACAAAAGGCTGCTGAGGGAGACATTTGGATAATAGATCTCTGGTTCTTTGCAGCTTGTGTAACTCCAGTTGACATTTCCAGCCATTGTTGCTGGGAGTGTATTTGTCTTTAATTCTCTCAAATGAAGTGGTTCTGTCAGGCTCCTCATCTTTATGTGTCTGAGAGAGGAATGCTGAGACCAAAGCCGTATCAGTGTTGCAGCTTCAGCAGCAGGGGGTGAGTGGTGGAGAGCTCAAGAAGCAGTAGAGCAGTGTGGTGGCAGAGTTGGTCTGCTTGGGTGAGTACAGTGAGGGTGACACCTAAAGCTGTGGCTACAGGGCATGTTCTCAATAGCTGAGCAGTCACTGTGCTTACAGAGAGAACTGCAACCAGTTCAAGTGCCCAGAGGCTGTAATATGACCAAAGTTAGAGCACTCACACCCCATCTTCCGGTGGTTGCTCCAGGCAAGCATTTGCCCTGGAGGGTGGGAGCTGGCCAGAGGAGCTGCCTGTGGTCCTGTTATTGTGTGGGAGAAGGAGAAACATTCCAGCTTGGACCCACATCTGCTGCTGCCACAACATAGATTCAAGGCAGTCTCTTTACTGTGGTGGGGCTGGAAACCAAGCAGATAAAACAGCACTAATGCAAACCCAACCAGTTTTGCATTCTCTGCAGCTCTGCTGTGTGGACACTGAGGAGATGCTTGCTTGTGTTTCACCAGAAAAAAACACTGTCTCTTTCTCTCCTGACACATTTCAGCCCATGGAGACCACAGACCAATGTGGTCTGACTCACTAAGCTGTTCCTCACCTCCTGCTGCAGTTCTCTGGGGCTTTGCTCTGTGACAAAGCTGTGGCATATCCTTGCAAGTAATGGCTATGCCTCAAGAAATGCTGTTGTCTCTGAGTGTTGCGCATTTGGGATTGAAGGTCTGATGCAGAAGAGGCTTGCTCAAAAATGACCAAAGAGTGTGGAATTAAGGCAAGCTTGGCACTTTGGGGGCTATCAGTTTTGTCTGGTGAAAGCATGACAAATAGCTGTTTGCTCTTGTAATTACTTTCCCCTCTGAATTCCCAGCCTGAAAGGATGTGCTGCTAAAGGTGACAGCTGAGCTGGGAGGGGAAGGAGGAACCAAGCATTTCCAAGCCAAGCCTGTGCTGGCTTAGCCTTTGCATGACCACTGAGCAGTTGCATGCTGTAGGCAACATCATTCTTTTTCTCTCCCAGTTCTCAGATCACCTAAGCAATACTGTGAACAGGTCCAGACACACCTCCAGCTTCTTCAGCAGTTTCCTTCTTCCACAGGCTTCCAGTTCTGTTGTGTTGTGGCCATCACTGAAAGATATGTTTGTCCTACAGTGAAACTGGATCAATTTGTTCCTGTGATGCTAGTCAGTGTTCCCTAGTTGAGAGCCATGGGAAAATGGAAAGCACAAAGAGGACAGGCAAGTAAACAAGATTTGATGCGCTACCCTCTGGGCAACATGCACACAGATAAGTTTTTGGCATAGTTGAAGCCCTAGCTGACACCTACAGCACACACAGTTAAAGAGCTAATGGATATCAAGTTTGTTTATGAATTAAAAAAAAAAAAAAAACCAAACTAAAAAGGCAAATCTGCCTTTTACCTGAGCAGGATGTAGCTAAGGATGTACTTAAGTGGAATTAAATAGACTATAGGAGAAGGAAATGGACTCACAGATAACCATCTGCACTTGATGGGCCACATGGAGTTTGCTTATTAAAAGTCTTCTTTTCACAGCACTGAAGAATAGGAGAAGTTCTGGTGTGGGCACTCATGTTGGTAGCTGGACACACTGGGCATGGAGCAACAGTGTGGGCTCAGAGCCTCTGCACCATGACACAGGCAGCAGTTTCACCTGGTCTCACTGGTAGGAATGCCAGAGAAACATGCAGAGTGTCTTGTCTGGAAAAGGAGGCTGCCATCCAGCCTGTGGCCCTTGAGAGGATGCCAAGCCCTCTGCTAGGTGCTGTCTTTGCTTATTATCTTCCTGTCTTTGGGCTGGGAACCCTGTGCATCCCAAGAGCAGCTCTTGGCCTCAGTTTTCACCAAGCCATCCTTGAGGAGTTACAACACATCCCCATTTCCTAATCTGACTCAGGCTTGAGGTAAGCTGCCTGGCTTCCTGAGCTCTGACAGGCTGATTTCTGCAGTGGGAGTGGTGGGTGATGAAATAATATTCCAGGGAAGTGAATGCCAGAACTCTGATTTAGGTTTTCTTTCCCTACACCAAGAAGGTGAAAAGCTACACATGTGTTTTGCATAGCCAAGCCTGCCTTTGGCTAATGTGCTTGCCAGAGAGTTAGATACTCCCCCAAGCACAGGCTTTCCTGAACAAGAACAATCTGCCAGCCCAGTTCCTTAGAAGCAAGGAGAGCTACCTTCCTCTGGCTGTAGGAATCTTCCTATCCCTTGGTTTCACAGTCTTGTTACATGGAGGAGGTCAAAGGGCAATGTTTACTGCCTCCAGAATTTCCATTTGGAGCTCTGTTCAAACCCAGCCTTGTAGTTACACATGAGCAGCTTCTCCCAAGCAGTGTGTCTGGAGGTGCACAGGGCTTAAAAGAGGAAGGCTGAAGTGAAGCTGTTACTGTTTGCTGCCTATCAGTGCTTCAGGATTGATGCTTGTTCCTGTAAGAGTGTCCTTGGGAGATCTTGAGGGCCCAGAGCTTGTCTGCTGCACACCCAGACCTGCAGCCCACCTCTCTAGAATTGTCCAGAGCTAATGAGAGCTGCAGTAGTCTGGCTGATCCCTTTCTCAGTCCCCATGATTCTTCAGCAGGTCTCCTCTGATCCTAGGCCCTGCCTGAGCAGTGGTAAAATGTTCTGCTGTAGGTGGAGGCAGGGCTGCACCCTCAACTGACAATCTCCCTCTTGTTTCTTCAAGGGCTTTTCAAACCTGTGTTTTGGCTGCATTTTTGTCTCCTGGCTCCTCTGGTAGCCAACATCTTGCACTTAAATCCAGAGGGAGGAACAGGAAGTGTGGATGATAAAGAAATGCAGCTACTGCTTGAGCCTCCTACAGGGAATCCTTGCAGCTTCTTGCTGTGTGGAAGGCTACAAGGTAGGTGTGAAACCTGTCAACTGGCTTTCCTGTGCCTTAAAGCAAACACCTTTGGTTCTCTGTGTATTCAGGAACAGAGTGAGTGCTGCCTCCTGAGATTTGTGATTGTGTCAACAAAAGCTTTCATATATCTGAGCTTAAGTTTTGATAAGAGCTCTACAAAGGCAGCCTAGATAGTAAGAAGCAATGTGACCATCTCCCCTTGAACTGTCAGGGTTAATCTTTAACAGCTCCCCGTGACTTCAAGTAGCCCTTTGCATGTCACATTTCTCTGGCTGTGGTGTTCATCTCTGCCAGTCTTTCACTCTGCTGATGAGGAGATGCAGTCTGGGCTGCCAAAGATCCATCTCCAGGCAGAGTGCTGATTTTCATGGTGAGGGTGATAGCCACACTGTGGAACATGGGATGGGGAGAGAGATTGTCAGCTGCTACCTATTGATGAGAACCAACATATCCCAGGTCTGTCACAGATCAAATGTGATGCCAGCCCCTGAGCTTGTGGCAGGGATTTGTTACCTTGGAGCATTCTGTGTGCATGTGGTATTAGTGAAGCTTTGCTTTAACTGCCACTCTTGGTGAGCAAAGCTTGGTTGTCCTTCACAAAACCCGAAGGACCAGGGTCCCACTAAGGAGAGAAGTGCAGAAGGAGGTTGTCTGTCTGTCTGTGATATAAGAAACTTGGAGGTTTGTTTTGCTCTTATGTGGAATTACAATGCAGATATATTAGATGGTCCCTCAAAACCAACTGAATTTCAAGGGGCTGTGCTCTGGAGGTTTAAACAAAACATTTAAATTCTAAATCTATCCACAGACTCCAATCCACCCAGGTCCTGTTTTAGTGGTGAACTGGCAGAGCTCTCATTTTCTGGCCAGGCAGTGATCCTGTGAAACCATGGGATGGTTCAAAAGCCAAAACTGAAAGACCAGTCCTAGCATTGGTACCAGAGGCAGCTTGACTGAGGGCTCAGAGAGAAGAGCAGCTGCAGAGTGTGTGCTATTGCTGTCTATAGCAGCAGCTCAGAGGTAAGTGGCACACTCTTGATTCAGCTTGGGAACCTGAGCAGCAGGCAGGCCTGTGTAACAAGTTTGTCAGCAATAGCAGAGTTGTGATGGATTTGGCACCTTTCAGACAAGTGAAATGCTGAAGTTTTTCCAGTTGCCCTAAAGAGTATCAGCCTTAGGAGAGAGGGAGGGGACTGTCTGAACTCTAAGCCCTGTCCCCTAACGCTTGACCCCAGCACTAATCTGCCTTTGAACACAAGCCCCTCTGTTCTGTGGTGGATTTGCAAGGAGTCTTTCTTTGACCTTGTCTCAAAGCAATCACAAGGTAAAATGTCTGTATCTTGCCATCAGCCTCTGGGGGCAGAAGTGGTTTCTGTATCAGAGCTACAAGCAGTAACCGCATCAGGAAGAAAATAAAGATCTGCTTATGGTCATACCTAGAACCTTGCCTGAGCCCTAGGGCAGATGGAGGGCTTAGAGATAATTGCTTTGATTGTAGCTATGGCTGCTTCCATAATTCACTCAAGTGTTCCCAGTGACCCTTCCACCAGATTAGAGGTAAATGGTTTCCCTCTTACGCTGGACTTAACCTCATTAGGAGAAACACAGGAAGCTTCCCTTGCTTGCAGTAAAAGGCTTCTTCCCCCACTCTGCATTGCACTGAGGTGAGAGGGTGATAGAGGGGAACAGTGCAAAGCTGCTGTCCTGTCTGAGGCTCTGGATCCGTGTGGAGAGTGCCTGGGCACGTTGATAGAGAGGGTGTGCACGTTCTGCTTAGGGAACCGCTGAGAGAAGACCCAACCCACTCAGCCAGCACACCCCTGGGGAGCACTGCCAACCAGCACCTCTGGGCAGCAGCAGCAGCACAGCCTCTGCTGCTCTCAGGCATCTCACCATGTGGGTTTTCAGGAGGAGGCTTCCTAAAATCCCCAGAGCCTTCATCGGGCTCGTTGTTATAATAAACCTTTGTGTCTTCATTGCTTATTTCAGCTCCCACTTTGGCTTGTCGAGGACAAGGATTTTCAGGTAAGAAACCTGCTTCCTTCTGCTGGGCACTGTCTGGGAAGAGTGCTTCTACTCACTTTCTTTCTCCCTGTGTGGTTTTTTCCCCTCCCCTGACACTCACACTTCTGCTCTGAGTTAGGTGACCACTTTGCTTAGCAGACCACGTGGTGTGCAATCAGAGCACGGTGCTGGAAGATCCACAGTCAAAAACTTGCTCCTGCTGGCTCCCTGGGCTCCAGTGCTTCCTCCTGTAGCTGGTTGAAAAAGCAGCTTTTGCTTCACTGCTGCTGCCTGCTTTCATGCTTTGGCACCACTGAGTATTTGCTTTTCCTGGTGGTTGCCTTCTGGAACTCGTTCAGATTTTACTGCTGGGCACAGAATTTGGTGGGATCCCTTCGAATCCTGAGCATCCTAAGGATCAGGCTCCTAGTAGTATGCACATCCCTACAGAGGTGCTGCATGCTGGGAGAGCAGTGGCATGCAGACATGATCAAAGATGGGCATTGTTTTTACAGAAATGGTCCAGTGAAGCCCTACAAGAATGCATGTGGAGGTGCAGTAAAATGTCTCCAGTGCTGCTGGCAAGAATCAGTGCTCCTTGCATGAGCACAGCAGATACCTGAGCCTTCCCTACCAGGAGCACAGCTCACCTAGGGCTTAGTGTCCTATGCTGTGTATAGGAAGCTCCACTCCTTAGCATCCTCACCAATCTTCCTGTGGTCCCAGCTCTCCCAGTGAGCTCACCTGGCTCAGCTTGGTGGGATTAGTTTGCAGATGGACCTCTTGGGGCTGATGCTGTGGGGACAGACAGGAGGAGCAAGGCTGGGCACATCTACACTTCTGGAGGTGGCATGAGTTTAGCTGAGCCCCAGTAAGCTGAGACACCTAGCAATTTGGAGAGGTCAGAAGCACAGGGGGAAGGAGAGGAGAAAGAGGTGGAAAGAAGTGCATTGTCCTTGATCACAGAGCTCATCAGTGGCAGAGAGCTGGGACAGGAGCTGGCTCTCTGTGCCCAGCTGCTTGAAGCCATTTCAGTCTGCTGGAGTTTCAGATGATGGACATCTCCATATTTATTGCAACTCCAGTGAACCACAACCAGGCAGGAACTGTGTGTGGGTATCTGTGTGTCACTTCTGTTTCCCTGCTTTTATGTGCAAGATGAAATACACAAAGCAGCGTTTTTGTGGCTTTATCTTCTATTTGTCCTGGGGCTTTGTAAATGGAGAGGAAAATGACAGTAAATGTCGTTGAGCTGCTGCAGTTGTTTGCCAGCTGGGCTCTAGGGCCTGAAATTTGAGGAGCTGCTTCTACCGTTTGGGTTTAAAATGCTGGTCAGGAGGGTCCTGTGTAGCCATGAGGGCTTAGCCAAGTGGATCTGACTGCCGGGAGCAAGGCTTAGGATGTGAAGGGCCCTGGGCTTTACATTTTGATCTCTGTTTGGCACAGGATTTGAAATTAAAGTGTAGTAGAGCCGAGATGGAATCCTTGCCCTGTGAGACAGCACATGCAGAGAGTCTGGGCTGGGCGTGGTTTGTCAGCCTGTCCCCTTTCATTTGTCCTCTGCTCTTTGACTGCAACGTTTCAATCATCTTAGAAATACAACAGAAAATCACCCAGGGCCTGAAGATCTGCCTGAGCTACCTTACCTAATTTCTCTTCCCTTAGAGTGTGTATAAAATCTTTCCTCTCGTGAGGCAGCAAACTGTAACACAAGTTCCTACATGAAGCACTACAAAAGAAAGCAACTGCTGCATACCTGGCTGAAGCTGGCTAATGGTCCTGAGGGAGAGGCAGAGGAAGGGCTGATAAAACCATTTACCACAAGCTCTTTTTTCTCAGAAATGACGTTGGCCAGGTTCAAATATTTGCCTGATACAAAATGATTTTTTAAAGTCTCCTTAGCTGGTCATTTCCTAATCACTTTGAATGCCATAGTGCCCTGAAGCTCCAGCAGCACCTCAGCTGTTATCTGCAGCCTGCTATGTGCAGAGCTGCTTTTGTTTCCCCATTTATCACCTGGGAAGCAATCCACAGCTCTGAAGCAAATGCGTCATGCAGAGAGTGAACGTGAGTGGGAAATCAGCCCCACAGCTACTCTGCTTTACCCTGGGAAGCTTTGCTGCACAAAAAGGCTCAGCTGCAGACCCTTTTTCACCTTCTTTTCCCCCATTCCACCCACATGCAGGTGGGAATCAATGGCTGGGATAAAACCCTACCACTTCTGCCTTGAATTTGGGTTGTTGGTTTGGTTTTATTTCTGCTTGCTGGGTTTCAGCCCAGTCCCACTGCAGGTGGCTCTGCTGCTGGTGGCAGCTGTATCCTCCTGTGACATCCTTGTACCTGCTTCTCTCGACCAGGCAACAGAGCAGCTGCAATATTAGAGGTGATTGCAAGTGCAGAGAGTTGAGATTTTTAAGCTCCAGAGTGTATTTTAACAGCTTCAAAGTGCTTGTCTTTAGTTGTGTACCTGGCAGGTGCTGCTTGCTGCCATGGTGTTAGCTGGGCTGAGAGGGAGGAGAGGAGACAATGCTTTGTGGCCCCAGATGCTCAGGAAGTGATGGATGGTAACAAACTGAATTTCACTTCTTATTAGACTTCCCTTACTGAATTTGGTTCATCTTCATGCTCTGTTGCTGAAGCACTTGGCTCTGCTGGCAAAGAAGAGAGCCAGATGGCTGCCTTCATGGTGTGTGCCGTGTCCTCAGGAGCTCCAAACCACTCCTGCCGTGCTCTGGGGACGCTGCCAGAGGTCCTGCCCAGCACTGGGCAAAGTTCTTCTCTGCTGGTTGCAGTTACTGCCAGTGTGGGTGTTTCAGGAGCCAAGTGCTGAAGAGGAGTGTGTGGCCTCTGAGGTTTGCTTAGTGGGGAGATGAGCTGCATTCAAGGCAGGCTGGTGTGGGAAGTTGGATGATGCTTTGGCGGCAACGGTGAAACGAAATTCACACAGCATCCTGCCAAGGCAAGAATGTGGTGGTTGTGTGCAGTGGCTGCTCTGAAGCACAGAGAGGGGCTGAGAGTCAGGAGCACTAGAAATGGGCTGGAAGGTGTCCAGGGTTAAGTAGGAAGTGTTTGTGATGTGTCTGCTTTTGCTTTGATCTCATCCAGGCAATTGAGCATCTTCCAGCGCGCCCAAGAGCTGCTACGAGTGGACGCCCAAGAGCAGCAGGGCTTAAACTATTCTGATAATGAGAACTCAAGGAGCTTTTTAATGGTGACTTTGGGGACAGGCATCACAAGGCTCAAACAAGATATGGCTGAGAGGACACCTCTCAGGTGGGAAGGAAAGGAGGAGCAGAAGGAAATGATGGAGCCAGCTGCCAGGGTGGAGGAAGCCAAGCAGAACACAACTGTGAAACCACCTTTGGCGTTGGAGGGAATCAGAGAGGCAACAGGGAAAACAACTCTTAGGGTACTGGGAAAGGAGGAAGAGAAAACAACAGTGAGGCCAGCCCAGGGTGTAGAAAAAGCCACAGAAAAGACAACAGTGAAACCATTTCCTAGGGTGGAGGGAGCCAAGGAGAAGGCAACAGTGAAACCATTCACTGGCCTGAAGGCAGCTGATGAAAACAACCCATCCACGGACCAAACAAAGGCAACAGAGCCTCCTACAGCAGTGAAAACTGCAAGACCTGTCCCTCAGGCTGCTGCAGTGACAGAGCAGAAGAAGCTGAGGGCTGCTGACTTCAAGTCTGAGCCACAGTGGGATTTTGAGGACGAGTACCTGCTGGACACCTCATCTCCACCATCGGTAGGTGTGCTGGCCAGGTGTGTTCACCAAGAATGATGCCTCCCTGTTGACCTCCTTGTCTGCTGTCTCCTGGGCACGTCTGTGCCCTTTGCAGTCAAGGATGATCTCCAAGCTGGTAGGCCAACTGCTGGGTATACACAGATGCTGGCACCCAGAGAGGGAAACCTGTAAGTGTGGCTCAGCCTGGCCAATCCTCCACCATGCTCCAGTTTGGGAACCAACTGCAGCTGCACACAGTTCCTTGGCTTCCTTTGAAAGTCAGCCTGAGCAGCCCTTTCTGGAGCTCAGGTGCATCAGAACCTGAGGAAAATACCTCTCCTACATGTTCTACAAAGTTGTCCCACCAAGGCTGCTGTAATGCATGGGGCACTTAAGCACAGAATGCAGCATAGATGTTCCCTGTGCTGTGGCACCTTAACTTGGGTCACACCTAGTCTTGTGGTGCCTGTGGGCAGGCATTAGGTGTCTGGCAGTAGGTGACAGCTATCATACAGGTGTCCCAGTTCTCACCTCATCTCTTGGGAAACTGAAAACCTCCATTCCCATGGAGAGTCAGGTTTACAGCCCCCAGTTTTGCCTTGATCTTTGTTTTATAAAGAAAACAAGCAGGGTCCCAGTGAGGGAGCAGAAATAGGAGTGTCTCCATGTGCTCCTTGCCCAAGCACACACGTAGAGAGTCTAAGGGTTGGACAGCAGTGACAGCTCTGCTGTGCCAGCCTGTGAAGAATGCTGCTGGCAGTGATGGTGGGGAGGGGGTCTCAGTGCACAGGAACAGAGGCTTTGTAGGAAAGTCAAAATAGGGTCAAAGAAAAAAGGTTAAATGAGGACTGGTAGGCATGTAGCTGCCTGCACTGGAGACAACAGGGTGGGGACCTGTCTCCTTTTGTAGATTTTCTGTCAATATTGGCACAAATTCAACTATGTGGACGTGTGTGTCCCAGTGGAGAAACCATGGTTAAAGGGTAACATTTTAACTGATCTTCTGGTTTCTTATCAACAAGAGGAGAGTCTTTCCCAGCTGGTGCCAGCTGACCTTTCCCACCCTGAGTGTAGACACCTGTAGCAAGTTCTTCATCCCTTCAGAGCTCCAGGGCTGGGATGGTCCAACATGCCAGGGTGCTGCCTAGGCTTTTCTTGCTATGCATTGAGCCCTCATGACAGCAAAGCAAACACTGCACAACAGAGCTGACCTTCAACAAGTTTTGCCTCTGTTCCTCTTAAACAGGAGCAGCTGTAGGGCCTGGTCAGCACAGGTGAAGTGTTCTGGTAGAGGTGGAGGTGAGAATCTCACTTCTACCTGTCAAGCACCTGCACAGCTGCAGAGTACAGCTGCAGCTTCAGAGTTTTCTTACACATCCTGTTTGTTGGGGATGTTCTGTGGGTTAGTTCTTGTGTTCACCTCTGCCTGCGTAGGTCATGCTACTGATGTGATCTTCCAAGAACATTTAGTCTGGTGCCCACCATCGAGTTGTCTGAACAACCAAGGAATGAAAACCTGCCCTTTGGTTTTCTTTTATGCTCTGAACTCTTCTTCTGATCACATCTTTGGCCTTTCCCTTTAAGCTCTGAGGGTTTGGAAGTAATTTAAAACTAAATCTGAGCATCTCATCATTACTCAGGTTCAAGAACAGGGCCTTTAGGAAAGTCCTAAACTGGAGCAAAGTTCTCAGCAAGCAGATGGGGCTGGTGATGGTGCACAGCACTGTCTGGGTCCTTCATCTGCTGGTAACTCTTTGTAAACTCAACCAGAGCAGCTTAGCCTGGCACCCCTGTTGCTGGAAGGCTTGGACAGGTGGGTGACCCTCTCTAGAGTCTTTCTTCATGGATGTGAGTGGCCTGCCACATGCTGTCCAAGCTTCTCATCTGATGAGCCACACGGCACATGCAGCCAGCTCGGAAGTGCAGAGCAGGAGCTGGCAGAGAAATGAGACAACAGTTTGCAGCAGGAAGCTGAGAACATCTCTGACTGTAACTGAGGCTGAAGAGCATCTGGTGTGCAGAACAGCTGAGGCAGTAGGGAAAACCCTTCCTCAGCACGGGAAAGAGGAGCAAACGCATGCAGAAAGGGATCCAGATGTGACATGTTGGGTCTCACTCCCAAACCTGGTCTCTCATTCTGCAGAGAGGGGAAGTGGCTGGAAGCACTCCTACCTCCCTCATTTCCTCCTTGGTGAGGCTTTCTCCTAGTTCTTCTGGTACTGGTCCAGCTTAGCTGTGGTGGCAGAAGCAGTACCAAGTCTTGGACAGCTTGAGCAAGAAGGGAATGTCTCTGTCTTTGGACATGAAGTGTACTGCAAGTGAAATGATGCCAACATGAAACCCTCCACAATGCTCTTCTGGTTGCAGTCCTCTTGTGAGAGGCAGGATGAGGGCTGTCTGCTCAGGCTGTGACCAGATTGTCATCCTCACCCGCAGCAGAGAGCCTGGCTCAGCTGTGGAGCATGCAGCAAGGCTTTGGCAATGCCATCTGGTCTTTGCTGGGGATTTGAGCTGGGAGTCCACTTGATGTCCTGTTTTGTTATTCAGTAGGTCTTGCAGTAGGTATTTGGGGAAGATGTCTAAGCAAGCAGAGCCCAGGTTGACTCAGTGGGAAATCCAGCATGGTGGAGTTGTTTGCTCTCCATCTGCACATGCCCAGCTCCTGCCAGCTGCAGTGATACCCCTTGAGTTAGAGGACAACCTGGCTTGGGTTCCCCTCTCAGCCACATGCACCTCTCTGAGTCACTTATGATGTTGAAGATGCTTCTTAGCTTTCACAGGGCTGATAATGGTGGTCTGGTCTCATGTGTGTTCCTCAGTGTGCTTCTGATCACAGAATCACAGAATGTTAGGGGTTGGAAAGGACCTCCAGAGATCATTGAGTCCTACCAAAGCAGGATCACCTAAGGCAGGCCACACAGGAGCACATCCAGATGGGCCATGAAAGTCTCTAGAGGAGATTCCCCAACCTCTCTGGGCAGCCTGCTCCAGGGCTACATCACCCTTACAGAGAAGAAGTTTTTCCTCATTCCTGTGTTCCAGTTTGTGCCCATTGCTCCTCATCCTATCACAGGACACCACTGAAGAGAATGGCTCCTTCTTGCCACCCACCCTGCAGGTCTTTATGGATATCTGTGCTCTCTGAAGGCCAGGACCTTGTGAGGTCCCTTCTTGCCACCCACCCTGCAGGTCTTTATGGATATCTGTGCTCTCTGAAGGCCAGGACCTCACAAGGTCCAATACCAGCAAGGCTGAAGCCATATTTGTCAGGTTTAGGTTAGAACTCTTGCAAACATGAATTTGTGTCAGTTAACAAAGGCCAAGACCACCAAAAATTGTGAGCATCACAGGCCTCCTCTCAACAGGACAGTCTCAGAGACTTGGAGTCACTCTGGCTTCCTTGTAGGTGACTTTCCCCCAGCTAGTTGTTGCTGTAGGGCTGAAATGATGCCTCATGTTCATGGTGATGGTGACACTGGGGGAAGTGGATGATGCAGCAGTGGAGTTTCAGTGCTTGTGTGCCAGAAGGAAGCACAGGCACTCACTCAGGTCATAGAATCATAGAATGGTAAAGTTGGAAGTGCCCTCAAAGCTCATCCAGTTCCAATCCCCTGCCATAGGCAGGGACACCTCCCACTAGCACAGGTCACTCAAGGCCTCATCCAGCCTGGCCTTGAACCCCTCCAGGGAGGGAGCAGCCACACCCTCCCTGGGCAAGCTGTTACAGTCCATCAGCTCCCTGCCCATCAGGCCTTACTGCTGTCTCTTTGTCTTTTCCAAGACCTGCTCAGAATCAGTGAAGGCCAAAGCTGCCAAGTCTGAGTGGCTGCGAGATCTTTTCCTGCCCAACATCCTGCTCTTCACAGACAAGAGATACTTCAGTGACAGTGAGTGGCACCGCCTGGAGCATTTTGTGCCTCCCTATGGCTTCATGGAGCTGAATTATTCACGTGAGTCCCTCAGGGCCTGGCAGGATGGGACCATCAAATTCCCAACAGGAACCTTATGCCGAGTAGCTGGAGGTCTGCTGCCGCGTCAGAGGCATCAGGCTAGATGTGGATCATAGAACCATAGAATGGTAAGGTTGGAAGAGACCTCAAGGATCATCCAGTTCCAACCCCCTGCCATAGGCAGGGACACCTCCCACTAGCACAGGTCACTCAAGGCCTCCTCCAACCTGGCCTTGAACACCTCCAGGGAGGGAGCAGCCACAACCTCCCTGGGCAACCTGTGCCAGTGTCTCACCACCCACACTGCAAACAACTTCCTCCTAACATCCACTTTCAATCTCCCCTCTGCCAGTTCAAACCCATTGCCCCTTGTCCTGTCATTACAAGCCCTTGTCAATAGTCCCTCCCCAGCCTTCCTGTAGCCCCCTTCAGAAACTGGAAGGCCTCTAAGGTCTCCTGGAAGCCTTCTCTCCTCCAGGCTGCAGAGCCCAAATTCTCTCAGTCTGTCCTCACAGCAGAGCTGCTGCAGCCCTCTGAGCATCTTAGTGGTCTCCTCTGCACCCACTCCAACAGTTCCATGCCCTTCCTGTGCTGGGGGCTCCAGAACTGCACACAGGACTCCAGGTGGGGTCTGATCTTGTGGTGGAAACTGTGCTGCTTTCACTCTCCATTCCAAAGGCTCTCAGTGCTAACTCTCCACCATGTTTCCTTCTCAGTGGTGAAGGAGGTCATGTCCCTGCTGCCCCCAAATCCCCACCAGCAGCTGCTCCTGAGCAACAGCACCAGCAGCATGCCAAGGTGCATCAGCTGTGCTGTGGTGGGGAACGGAGGAGTATTGAATAACTCTGGGATGGGCCAAGAGATCGACTCCCATGACTACGTCTTCCGGTAAGGAGGTACACAGCCACCTTGCCCTGGCTAGCAGAAAACTGCAGCTGGGGGAAGCTTCACCTCTGCTAGTATTGCACTGACTCTCATGTGCCAAGATGACTAATGGCAAGGAGGAAGTGAAAAACCAAAAAGGAACTGGGAATCATAGAATGGTAAGGTTGGAAGGGACCTCAAGAATCATCCAGTTCCAACCCCCTGCCATAGGCAGGGACACCTCCCACTAGCACAGGTCACTCAANCCTGCTTTCCTGCAGTCAAAATGAGCCTGATCCTGCTTTCCTGCAGTCAAAATGAGCCTGATCCTGCTTTCCTGCAGTCAAAATGAGCCTGATCCTGCTTTCCTGCAGTCAAAATGAGCCTGATCCTGCTTTCCTGCAGTCAAAATGAGCCTGATCCTGCTTTCCTGCAGTCAAAATGAGCCTGATCCTGCTTTCCTGCAGTCAAAATGAGCCTGATCCTGCTTTCCTGCAGTCAAAATGAGCCTGATCCTGCTTTCCTGCAGTCAAAATGAGCCTGATCCTGCTTTCCTGCAGTCAAAATGAGCCTGATCCTGCTTTCCTGCAGTCAAAATGAGCCTGATCCTGCTTTCCTGCAGTCAAAATGAGCCTGATCCTGCTTTCCTGCAGTCAAAATGAGCCTGATCCTGCTTTCCTGCAGTCAAAATGAGCCTGATCCTGCTTTCCTGCAGTCAAAATGAGCCTGATCCTGCTTTCCTGCAGTCAAAATGAGCCTGATCCTGCTTTCCTGCAGTCAAAATGAGCCTGATCCTGCTTTCCTGCAGTCAAAATGAGCCTGATCCTGCTTTCCTGCAGTCAAAATGAGCCTGATCCTGCTTTCCTGCAGTCAAAATGAGCCTGATCCTGCTTTCCTGCAGTCAAAATGAGCCTGATCCTGCTTTCCTGCAGTCAAAATGAGCCTGATCCTGCTTTCCTGCAGTCAAAATGAGCCTGATCCTGCTTTCCTGCAGTCAAAATGAGCCTGATCCTGCTTTCCTGCAGTCAAAATGAGCCTGATCCTGCTTTCCTGCAGTCAAAATGAGCCTGATCCTGCTTTCCTGCAGTCAAAATGAGCCTGATCCTGCCTTCCTGCAGACTAATGCTGTCTTTGTAAGCATGGGTGTGTTTTCAGGGCTCACCTGCTAACTCTGCTCCCATTTCATTTCCCTGGCCAGGGTGAGTGGAGCTGTGATCAAAGGTTATGAAAAAGATGTGGGAACAAAAACCTCCTTTTATGGATTCACAGCCTACTCCCTGGTGTCCTCTCTCCAGATCTTGGGGCACAGAGGCTTCAGCAGAATCCCCCAAGGAAAAGTAAGTTGGGTCCAGGCTTTGATGGGGTGCTGTCAGTCTGGGGCCTTCAGCTGTGGCCTTGCCAGGCATGAGGAGCAGAGGAGCTGAGCTGACTCTTCAGTGTTACCCTCAGAAGGAGTATTTGCAGTGGCAAGCTGCAGTCCAGCCCCAGCCTTCTGGCACATAGAAGCAGCTGCACACTAGGTGTCCCCTCCATTCTGCTCCTCTGGGATAGTTGAAAGTTCAAAGTGTGAGAAGCTCAGTGAGCCTAGATGCCTGCTTGCTTTTTGCTCTTCAAGGTTGTGTCTCTCCTGTGCCACTCATTAATGCTCAGTTGTTTTCTTAGCATGTCAGGTACATTCACTTCCTGGAGGGAGCTAGGGACTATGAGTGGCTGAAGGCTCTTCTGCTGAACAAAAACATCAGGAAAGGATTCCTGAACCACAGGTAAAGCAGACTGACCCCACCTCTACACCCTTGAGCTCTTTGTTGTGCTCTTTTGCTCTCCATAGTGATCAGCCCCACTGAGGAGCAGTGCAGAGCCAGGCTAAAGCCTCCCTCCCCTGGTAGATTTGTCTGGAGAAGTATCTAAGTTCTTCCACAGCTCTGAGGAGCTGCTACCAGTGCACCTCCTTCCCTGAGCAGCTGGCTTCAGTGATGTGTGGCCAGAGCCTGGAGATAGCTTTGTGGTCCTCTGGGGTCAGCACATACTGTTGTCTGGTCTGGTGCCTGTACCTGGTGGCTTACTCATGGATGAAGGCCTGGTTCTACCAATTCTTGTCCATACAGAACCCCAGTGGGGTTGCAAGGCACCACATGCTTTAGCTGCACTCCTGCCTCCTCTCTTTCCTTCCTGATCTCTTCCTCTGCAGTGCATGCAGGTTATGGAGGCTTTGTCATTATCTGGAAAACAACAGTGCTTGTGGTTCTTATCACCAAGTGCCCCATGGCTGATGCTTGCTGGCCATGATGAGAAACAGGAGCTTGTCCTGAGTCTTCCCATTGGTGTCCTTAGGCAGAAGCCCCGGGAGAGGTTTGATGAAGGTTTCACCATGGACAGGTACCTGGTGGTTCACCCTGATTTCCTCAGATACATGAAAAACAGGTGAGCTGGGGACTGGGTGCTCTTTCTGACCAGCACTGTTTCTCTCTGTCTCTAGGCTCTGTCCTCCCAGCTCTCTCCCTTCTAACTGTAGCCCAGCCCTACCAGCAGCCTGGGGCTGAGCTTCGTCAGTGGGCAGCCATTGAAAATTCTCTGTGGTGCCACAGTGGGACTTAGGTGTCCAGCATCTGTGAGGTGGAGAGGTATCAGCTGTTGGACAGTTTGGCTTTCTGCATCCAAATGAGATCCTGATCCACAGCCTGAGCTGTGTGAAGAGTGTTGCTAAAATTCCAGAAGAGTTAAAGTAGTTCAGGACCAGCCTCTTTTTCCTGTAGCCCATTGCTTAGCACCTTGGAGGTGCTCTGTAACAGCTCTTCTCTCCCAAGATCCAAGATTTGGGAGATGGCTCGTGCCCTCAAACCTGCTAGTGGGTACTTCTTCAGGATCCTGTGTGCCTGGCCTGCCTGCTGCTCTTTGCCTCTCCAACCCTTTTCACAGGCCTGCTGGACACTGTTGCTGTAAGATCTGCCAGCCGTGTGCCACACGTGACCAAGAGATGTAGGAAGAAGAGCTCCTGTTGTGCCCTGCTTTGGCTCTTTGCCCTTCAGCCTCCTTGAGAGCCAAGTTGTGGCTTCTCTGAGAGAAGGCCAAAGCAGTGCCAGATGGCTTGTACCTCCCTGCTCGTTCTGCTGTCTCCCCTCTGACTTGGGTTCTTTCCAAGGCCAGGAGGATTCAAATGGTCTTTTTTTTCCTGGTCTGGACTCTTACTTTCCTAACAACTGCTGGCATAAACCACTGCAGCTCTTAGTGGCTTTTGTGACCTTCCTCTGTACCTTTCCTATGTCTCATTTCCCTCTTAAATTTGGATGGGGAGCAGGATATTCCAGGGAGCCTCGAGGCCCCTTCTGCCCTGCAAGACAAAGGACAGATCCAAGAGTGAGCTTTAACCTACAAGATCCTTTCATCCACCTTCTCTTTATTCCCACTGCCTCAAGCCTGCCACTTCTATAAAGCTGGGGCAGAGCTGGGCTTAGGTTGTAGTGCAGGTGCTGGAGCATTCTGGGCTGGCCTTGTGCTTTTCTGAGCATGCAGCAGTGGCCTCACTGTGGCAGGTTCCTGCCTGCTCCAAAATGGCCACAGACTGCTACAAGGAGGGACAGTACCACAGGGGTCACAGTGGGGCAAGGTCTGCCCAGTTCAAAGCACCACACCCAGCAACTGCTCTCTGCTTTCTTCTCTCCTGCTGCAGGTTTTTAAAATCTAAAAGTCTGGGGAAGCCCTACTGGAGGCTGTACAGACCCACGACAGGAGCCTTCCTGCTGCTGACTGCCCTCCACCTCTGTGACCGGGTAAGGCACCATCATTCTTGCACCCAGCACTGGCTGGAAGGGGAGATAGGAAAACAGGGCAGAGCAGGGGTGGCTGCAACTCTGCCTGGAGGGTGTTTGGGTTCTTATCAGCTGTGAAGGAGCTGACTGAAGGCAAGAGAAACAGCTGCAAAAGAGCTCACATAGAGGTTGTGAAGCTGCTGCGACCTGAGAGCTGTCCTGCTGCCAAGGGAGGCAGTGAGGGGACAGCAGAGCCCTCTGGAGCCAGTCTTCATAGTCTGGTCCTTCTGGAGGAGGGAGCTCTGGCTGGCACCCTGTGCTCCCTCCAGTTTGGGAGCTGTGTCTTGCATTTCTCTTGTCTCCCTCCATCCCTGGTGCCTGTCTCCCAGGTGAGTGCCTATGGCTACATCACGGAGGGGCATGAGAAGTACTCGGATCACTACTACGACCGGAGCTGGAAGCGCCTCGTGTTCTACTCCAACCATGACTTCAACCTGGAGAAACAGGTCTGGAAGAGGCTCCATGATGAGAATATCATGAAGCTTTACCAGAGATTCTGAGTGCATGACAAGGGCCATTGCCTGGGAAATCTCCACACCTCCTCACTGGGAATGGAGCAGGACCACCAGAGGCTTGCTTAGCTCTGGCCTTCCAGGCATGTTTCATCCCTGTGGAGTTATTTCCCTCCTTCAGCACCTCTGCTCTCTCACAATGCTTCTACCAACATGCAAATGCTACAGACCAGGAGAAACAACAAGAAAATGCAGCACCATCAACAAAAAAAGTCCCATCTGGCTGTGCTGCAAGAGTGTTGGAGGTGATTGTAGGCACTGATGTCGAGAGAGGAGAATGCAGGATGAATCTGGGTAGCAGATGGTCCAGTGTCCTGCATCTTCAGGCTTTCTCTCTTTACAAGGAGGTGCTCCTCAGGCTGGAGCTGTTCCAGTTCTGGGTGGATCCCCTCCAATGGTGGTGTCCATCACAGAGTTGGGTGTATTGGCTAAGCAAGCTCCCTCAGCAGCCAGTGGATGAAGGTGGACACACAGACCCTGTCTTAGGTTGACTTAATTCCTGGAGGTGCTGCTCTTACTCTGCTCCCTGCAGGTGACAGGGATGGACTGGACACTTCTAGGTGAGAGAGGATGAGTCTCACTTCTGCTTCACAGCATGGCCTCATCATGACACCTCCAAAGGAGCACCACCCTCAGCTCAAGGGCAGATAAAAGCTCTCCATGGTGCATCAGGCACACAGGACTCAATGCCTCTTGCTCAGGACATTCCCTCCCTTGTCTGCAGGATGTGTGAACCTTGTCATGATCCTGGTGTGCCAAGTCCTTATTTAATTGGGCTTTGGCATGCTTGGCTCCCAGCCGTGCCTGGAGCACTGTGTTTGTCCTTTAGCTGGGGGAGGTAGGAGCTCTCCAAGTCCAGTGATGGATGCTTTCCATCTTTGCTGCTAGGTGGAGTGCCTGTGCCCCATCATACTGAGAGGAGCCAAGTTGCAGCCAGCAAGATTGCCCTTCTGAAGGGGGTTAAGAGGCAAAATAAATGGCACTGCTTTGGCTAAGATGATTTTCGTTTCTTTATTCAGAGTGAGTCTAAAGCTGCTACTTCAAAGCTGAGGTGTGGGCCAGCAAGGCTGGGAAAGGGCAGGACTGGGTGTTAATGACAATATCTCCCTCTGCAGGTGCTCTGTAGCTTGTGTGGGCACACCTGAGCATCCTCCACTTGTTCACCTTGTTGCAGGATGGGGGTCAGAGCTGGCCAAACCTTTCCCTGGGGAAGTGGGTAAACTCCTGGGGAGTTTGTCCTTGCCCCAGCAGCTACTGTCCAGGTAGATGCTGGAGACAAAAGCATGAAGGAGTGGCTGTTGCACTCCAGACACCATGCAGGCCAAAAGCACTCCAGGCAGGTCCAGTGGATCCCCCTGGGCTCATCAGGGTCAGAGTTGGAGCTCAGCTGCACACTGACTGATCCCAGTGGACCTGCTCTGGCTGTGAGAGGTTTTCTGTTGTGCAGCATTTCTGCAGAGACCCTCCCCAGGCCCCAGGGGAGGCATTTCAGTGTGGATTATCAGTCCTGTTTTCCCTAGTGCTGTGGAGAGGGGACAGGTAGGTTCTTGTGTCTCACTGGGCTTGCTTGCAAGGGACAACCCCCACAAGTGACAATCTAAGTGAAGAATTTGGCTTCTCTGGGAGAAGCTGCAGCCTGTGCTGCCTGCTCTGCCCATGCAAGCCCTGCAGAGCCCCTGGGAGCAGGGAGTTATCTGGAATAACTGTTGGGAATGCTTGGAATGATGTACATAGCCCTGTCTGAGCACCAGACCCGTGGGCTTGGGAGCACACCAGAAATCCTCCTTGAGCAGCAAACAACCTCTCCATGAAGGAGGAGCCTGATGGAAGCTTGTTCCCCTCTGAAGCTGACTGGGGACAAATTCTGTCAGTGCCCAGGAGCTCTGGAGCCTACTAGATGGTGGTGGCTGTGCATGGCTGTTGTCCCCTGTCCCCAGGCCCTGCAGCCCTCCCTGCCCAGCCCTCCCTCAGCTGGGCTCTGGGTGGGCCCGAGGCAGCTTTGTTCCTTGCCCCTGCGTCAGGCCATACCAAATTGCTGTGGGTTGCTTAGTGACCAGCTCCACACAGGCATTCTTCCTGCCTGAATGGTCCTTTTCTCCTCCCAAGAAGTTGGAAGAAGTTTGTGTAGACCCTTTCCCTTCCCCCTCCTTCCTTTTTGTTTCCCTCTCCTCTGGGAAGTGAGATGGTGCTGAGTCCTGCCAAGCAACAGGATCACAGTGGGCAAGGAGGCTTTGGGGATGAGCTGGCAGCCCCCAGCTCCTCTCTGCAGCTGAGGTGCCCCAGAGTCACAGGAGGGAAACTTCCCAGGAGGCTTTTCCCACCAGCAGAGCCTGCTCCCTCCAGGCTTTCCTCTCAGCTCAGCTGGTGCAGTTTGATGTTATCAGAGGTGACCTTGGCTTCAGAGGGGTCTTTGCTGTGCTCTGGAGTTGCCCAACAAACTCAAACCACATCTTCTCTGGCCCCACAAAAGTGGCTCTGACCTGGTGTCCCCTTCACCTCCTCACCCCTGTGCCCCATGCACCAAGGCATGCCAGTGTGGGCTGGCCAAGGTGTGACACAACAGGCACACAGCCCTACAGCATCTCACCAGAGATGCTAGGGGAAGGCAAGAGGGTTTGGAGGTGGCACAGCCCAGCCTGGCACCAGCTGGTGTGGGAGAGCCCACAGAAGGAACCTAAGCTGGAGCAGCCTTGGTGAGAACCATCACTTGGGGTCTGGGTGAGTCCTCCAGAGAGTGCCATAGTGCTGGGCCACTCCAAATGTCCTCATCCAGGTCCTTGCAGATGGCAGGCCAGCAGGATTGTCCCAGTGCCAGCAGGTGGCAGCTCCTGTTCGAGGACCTGCCAGCATGGTGCTGCGTCTGGCACGTCCAGGTTTGGCACAGGCTGAGTGCCACACAGCCCTGCAGCTGCCCACACTGCATCAGTGTTGCCCCCAGGGTCCTTTGTCCTCACCTGCCCGAGGTTTGGTGGTCCAGGAGCTCCTCGGGGTCTGTAGGGACAGGCACAGGAGAGGTTCGGTACCTGCAAGTGCCACCCTTGCAGCTCCAAAGCATGTGCCAGGGGGCAGCCTCAGCTGGTGCAATGTGGCATGCTGCTGAGGCCAGCACAAGCAGAGACCTGATGCTGGGGCCAGCTCTGGCATTCCTCAGACAGGGACTGCTCCTGGTGTGAGGACACAACACTCCCTGCCAGCCAGGAGCTCCAAGCTCTGACAGAGACCTCTGACTGGATGAGGAAGTGCACAGGGGTGTGCCCAGAAGCTGCTGCTGCATCAGCCCTGGGGTTTGGGGAAGCTGCTGGTGGGTGCTATAGCCACTGGCACAGCCATACCCAGCTCCTCCCGAGGTTCCCCAAGAGTCAGCAACCTTTTGATGTTCCCTGTCAGGTTGTGGGAAACAAATCCACTTGTGAACCAGCAGCTCTTGTGGTGTCAACTTCCTGGCAGGGCTTCAGCCCTTTTGTTTGGTTTCCATCTCTTCCCTTTCTGTGGTGACTGCTCCTCTGTCCATCAGAAGCAGGAACCATGTCCTGCTCCATCTTCATGGGCATGGCCTCAGCTGGAGCTGAGGCCAAAGCAGGAGGAAGCAGATGAGGACCTGATGGACTGCAGGTGTAGGTGCATCTGCTGGATGAATGAGTGGGGCAGAGCTCATCTCCACCCTGCTCCTGCTCAGCCCAACCTGCTTTACAGAGCCTGGGCTGAGCAGGGACAGGGATGAGATGGACTCCACACCACGTCCTGGGGCTTGGCATGTCTGCTGGTGCTGGCAGCCAAGGGCAAACCCAAGCAGGGTCTGGAGTGAGCCACTTTTCTCCCCAGGCAAGAAGCCCAGACACGGCAGCCGGATCTGGACACCGGTGGCTGACTGGGCGCTGTGGGAGCAGGGCGGAGGCTTGTGCCCACTGGAGGTCAGCACAAGCTCCCCGTGCTGCTCACTGACACAAACAGCAATTTGCGTTCCCAGCTGCAGAGGTTTGGGGCCGTTGCTGCTCAGGGGTGGAGGTTCAGCCTCCTCACCTCCGCTGCGTGGACCTTTTCCTTTGGTTGGGGATGTGGCTGCAGGGAAATCCAGTCGGACCAGAAAGGCTATTGATAATGGGGGAGGGACGACAAGATCAAGGAGCAGCCCGTGGCTTTGTTGTGCAAAAAGCACCAGACGGCCTCCCAGCACCTCCCCTGCGGCGAGCCTTTGATCTCCAGGTGCCGGGGCAGGGCCCTGCAGGCAAACAGCTCCTGGGGATACGGCAGCCTCTGCTTCCCACGCCGAGGGGTTCTGCATTCCTCTGCCAGGCTAAGCAGCAGGCCCCTGGGTGCTGTAGGGCTCTCCCAGCTTGGCCCTATCCAGCCCTTGAGGAGGTAAAATCCTGGAAAGACACTTGCTGGGTCCCCAGGACGTCCCAAGACTCCCTCAGCAACCATAGAGCATCAGGTGGGACTGCACAGGTGAACGAGGGGCTGGTGCCCACCCACATTAGGGGACAGTGCCCCCACTCCCCAGCTGTGAGCTTTCAGGACAGAGCTTGGCCCAACCTTGGAGAGACACTGAGGTGCTGGAGGGTGTCCAAGGAAGAGCAGTGAAGCTGGTGAAGGATCTAGAGCACAGGTCTAGAGCTGAGGGAACCGGGGCCATACAGCCTGGAAAGGAGGCTGAGGGGAAACCTCATTGCTCATCCCTGAAAGGAGGCTGGAGCTGGGTGGGGGTCAGTCTGTTTCCTGAAGTGACACCCAAATAGGAGGAGGAAATGACTTCGAGTTGCACCAGGGGAGGTTTAAGTTGGAGTTGAGGGTTGTCAAAGCCCTGGGACAGGCTACCCAGGGCAGTGATGTAGTCCCCATCCCTGGAGATGTTCAACAGTTGTGGAGATGTGGTACTGAGAGCCATGTTTTGGTGGTGACCCAGCAGTGCTCAGTTAAAGGTCCAATCTGATCATCTTAAAGGTCTCTTCCAAGCAAAACGATTCTGTGACCCCCTACAGGGCTCATGTGGCTCTGAGTAGGCCACACTCCGTTTCAGCAGACCTCAGGGGCTGTTGGTGCTGCTGAGGACAGGGCAGGATTAGCCCACACCTGCTCCCCCTGGTCCAGAGCCAGCAAGGAAAGGGCCAGCACGGTTTGTGTTACCACCGTGGTTTCTCCAAGGTGTTTCCCAGCTATGCGTTCCTCCATGGCACAACTCGGGGCTCATGGGCTGCCCCGTTCCTGGAAGAGAGCGGGTGGCCTTCAGGCTGTGTGTTCAGCTTATCTCACCTGGCCAACGGTCCAGGGTTGACCAAAGGCTCTGCCGTGTGCAGACGTATGCGCGATAAGAGCCGGGCTGGGCCCCGGCAGCGCCGAGGGGAGCGACTCAGCTCAAGCCACCTACTGCCACTGCACCGGCGGTGCCCACCTGCCCCCCAGCCCGCGGCTCATCCCCAGCACCTTCCTGCTATTGCAGGGAGCAGGAGGGACCTCGAGGGTGTGTTTCTCTGATGAGCCACCCCCTGCCAGGCTGGCACAGAGGCGGGGCTCCGTTTCCTGATGGACACAAAACCCCACCCCCCCCCCCCCCCCACCTCCTGACTTCGCTTGCGGTGCCACCTGAAAATCCAAGGGAAGACCATCGGGGGAGCACCCACGGCAGCAGCCGGGCAGGATGAGTGTGGGCAGGAGCTTTTGCTGACCCCGTTTCTGCAGGGAACGTGGTAAGAAGAAGGTTGGCGGGGGCCAGCTCTGCCCACCCAGTCGGGAAGGGGCTGTGCGGCAGGCCCCCGAGACATCTGCGGGGGAGCTCTGCCTGCCGGGCTGGTCCTGCCTCCGCAGGCAGCCATATGGCCCCGCACTCTCCAGCAGGGCTGGCACAGACCCCGGGGCCACACTTCGCAGTTCAGGGAAATTTCCCACCAGCAGGTTTTTGGGACGCCGTCTCTGGCCTGTGCTGGGCAAACTGGGATGGATGTAGAAATCCTCCAGGAGATTTTGGGAGATTGAGAGGGCATCTAATAAATGTTTATAACTATCTGAGAGCTGGGGACAGGCTCTGCTCACTTGCTCCCTGTGATAGGACAAGGAGCAATGGATGGAAGCTGCAGCACAGGAGGTTCCACCTCAACACAAGGAGCAACTTTACTGTAAGGGTCACAGAGCACTGGCACAGGCCGCCCAGAGAGGGTGTGGAGGCTCCTTCTCTGGAGACTTTCAAGGCTCATCTGGATGTGTTCCTGTGTGACCTGAGCTGGATCGTCTGGTCCTGCTCTGGCGGGGGGGTTGGACTGGATGATCTCTTTGGGACCCTTCCAGCCCCTGACACCCTGTGAGCCTGTGATCTTTTGTTCTCCCAGCTGGCCAGTCGATCATGGCAAAGACCACAAATTTTTCCTCCTCCAACCCTTGGCCAGCAGCCAGCTGGTGCAAAATGTGCTTTCTTTCCTCTTGCTTCCCTCTAGCCATGTGGATAAGCTTGGGTTTTGTTTCCAAGAAGTAATCACTGGAGTAAAAAGCCCGAGCTAAAAATGATACTTGCTGGTTTACATTGTAATTTCTTCACTGTTCTCTTCCTGATCTTTATTTGGCAACTGTCATCCTAAAAGGTTTTCACACTTCTGTAACTTCTGAATAAGCACCACTTAATTTTGGGGCAGGGGCCAAAACGCATTGTAGCACAGAACAAGCAGAGCAGATGAAGAACTCTGCATCTCATTTGCACCCCTTTGAAAAAAAAAAAACAACAAAAAAAAAACCACCCAGCAGAAGAAAACCATCGATCATGGAAACAGGGAGAGCAGAGAGGAGTGAAGGAATCAGCTCCTCCCTCCCTCCCTCTGCCCAAATGCACCAAAGCTGCCACTCGGCAGCGTTTGCATAATTGGGCCATAAATGTCTCAGGGTGACAAATTCCTGGCTTTCCCCAGGTCATTCAGACCTGGAACAGGCTGCCCAGGGGGGTATGGAGTCTCTCTGGAGATATTGAAGACCTGCCTGGATGCTTTCCTGTGTGATCTGGTACAGATTACCCTGCTTTGCAGGAGGGTTGGACTGGATGATCTTTCAAGGTCCCTTCCAGCCCCTAACCTACTGTGATTTGCTATGGACCATCAGTTGTCCACCTCCAGCACTGAGCCTTGCTATGCTATGCCCCTTGGGTTTTTTGGGAACAGTTGGTAATAATTAGCTGTGATTAACAAAGGGCCAGAGTTGAGAGCACATGAGGCAAGGTGCTGGGTCACAGGGAGTGCGAATCCATCGTGCCAGAGTCAACAAGGGTGATCCACCAGTTACACCAGCTGGAGACAGGCTCCAGGCTGCAGGACCTCTGAGCCCCCTCTGCTGGCCCTCAGGCTTCTAGATGGTGCCCCACGGCTGGGAACAGGCAACAAGCAACGGATTCTTCCATCTATGCACCCACATTGCTCTGAGCTGCCTTTTCCTACCGGGGTGTCTGATAACTCCTCTTCCTGCCCCTCCTTCTGTAGTTTTAGCTCCAGCTGAGCTTATTTCATCATCCCCGGGTGCCCACGTGGTGATGGTCTGTCCTCTCCTGCCCTTCCTGCGAGTTGTCTGCACTTTGCTTCCCTCAGACACCCTGTGCCCAGCCCGCCTGGCATAGCTTAGGCTTCAAAGTCAGCCTAGTTGCCATCTTGTCATGGTGACCCAGGTCCAATGTCCACTTATTTCAGTGGGATAGGGCCAACGCTGCCACCACTGCCAGCCCCAGCTCCCCTGCTCATACCAGCACGTCACCACCGATGCACCCTGGGCGCTTTGTGGATGTGCCATTGCCACACAACCAGAATTCCTGCAGGATCAGGGCTGGCAGCCGAGGGCTTTGCAGTAACACGAGGAAACGGGGACCGGAGCAAACTCACACGAAATTATTGTACCATTTATCTTCCTTTGAAGGAGCAGTCGCTGGAAACATGCCGCTGCGGGAGGAGTGGAAGTGGGGGGTGGCTGAGGGAAATGCAGCCTGGGGGGATGGGAGCAGGGATGTGCTTTGACCCCCCGCTTTCTGGTCCTGAATGACAACAGCAGGAATTTGAGGAGGAGCTGAGTGACACCCTGGGGCGGTGGCTTATTGTGGGTCCTCGGGGAGCTGCGGACACAGGGCTTGGATGGAGCAGGACTCACCATGCCTGCTGCTCCCTGACTTCGGTGGCTTCCTGAAAATCTATCCCCCCTCCTTCCCCCCGAAATGACTGCAGACCTCTTGAGCAGGCTTTGCCCAGCCCCTTCCCCCGGCGTACCCAGCGTTTTGTCTTGAAGGCTGCTTCCTTCGCTCGGTCAGTTTAGCTAAAGCAGCGCAGAAATACTCTTCCGACAAAAAGAATCTGAACATTTCCCTCCCCCCGGTGTGTCAAAGCGCTGCGTTCGGATGTCCCTCCTTAGAGCCCCCTCAAACCCGTTTTTCCTTCCCCCCAGCCCAAACCACTCGTCAAACCGGGTGCAGAGCCCTGAATGGGTTGGTTTGCTGCAAAACCACCCTGTTCAGACAGAAAGCGGCCAGGGCTGGGGCAGCAGCACCCCTCCAGCATCCTCCCCTGGTGTGCCAGGCTTGCTCCGGCAGCAGCAGGTTTGGCTCGGTGCGGGTGTGTGCTGCCATCGGGTACCCAGCGCGGGTGTGTGCCACGGAGCTGCCATCGGGCAGCCCGGCACCGGAGCCGGGGGTCCCTTGGGAGCCTGGAGACTCTGCTAAAGCGCCAATCGACAGCGAACCCCCCCGGGCAGGCTTGGAGGTGTCGGCGGCTGGGCGGTGGTGCTGGTGAAGGAGCCGACGGTGAGACACGTGTTGAACGGCAGCGGAAAGTTAGAGAAAAAGGGAACCTCCGCTCTTTGTGCGCTGGAGGTGGGTGGGTGGCACGCAAAGGAGGCCAAAAAAAGCACATCTCCCTGCTGGTCTGAGTAAATGTTTAATCCTCAGCTTGGCGAAAAAGCAGCTCAAAAGTGCTTTTTTTCTCGGCAAGTCTGAACCAGTCAGCCTGGTGCCTCCTCCCTCCGGCTCACACCCTCCCTCCCACCGCTCCGGAGGAATATCCCAGCCTGCTCCAAGGTGCAGCTGGGCACCCAGGGCAAGGACGGAGCCAGGCCGGAGGGGTGCCCGTGCCCACCCGACCGGACGAGGAGAGGGGCTGGGAAGTTTGCGAGGGTCCCTTGCAGGCTGCGCTGGCTGCCTCTCGCCTGCGCCGCTCCGCCGGCTGAAGTGCCCGGGATGGGGTCCCCGCACTGGAAACGGCTCTGCCTCCTGCTCCTGGCAGCCCTCACATCCTCCCTGCTCCTCTACGGGCACTACTACGCGACGGTGGAGTCGCCCACCAGCCAGAGGATCATAGCCAGGTGAGGGGGGCACGGGGAGGGCGGCGGGAGGCGGGGATGGGCGAATTCAGCGTTAGGTGCCATGCATCCCCATGGGGAGGGGGCATTGGGATGCCGGTGTGGGGCCCTTAGTGCAGGTTACCCGAGCTGTGCCCCCCCGTTGTTGGCTGGCTTGGGAAATGTGCTTGCAGCAGGCTCTGTCCGCTCCACGAAGTGTCCTGGGCACCGGGCACTGCCCATGGACAGCAGCTGAGCCCAGGGGTGCTCAGAGCAGGATCTCGGGGCCGTGGAGGGCTGCAGGGGGTGCCGCTTGGGTTCAACCCATCGCAGTGCACAGGAACCGGGGGAGGCTGAGGGTGCTCTGCCCCCAGCAGGATCAAAACTCTCCAGCAGGCAGCCCGCCCCTCTGCCAGCGCCGTGTGTCCCTGCTGGGTTGATTTAGAATCAGAACCGGCTGACTGCCGTGAGGGGAGGTTTGGCCTCCTTTGAGCTGCAGTGATCCCCACCACAGCTGCCCACAGCCCACTCGGACCCCTGGGGCTCCTCACCACCACTTGCAAACTCCCAGGAGCTGCAGCATTTCCCAAACTCCAGCAATTTGCATCACATCACTTGTGTCGAGAGAGGATTTAGTGCCTTCCCCTCATCCTCCAAGCTCCCAAAGCCTCTTCCTGAGTCCCCTGGAGCCTGGGGCTGCTGAGGTTCTCCAGGGAGCCCTGGGGAGTGTAGCTGGGTGGACAGGGTGTGAAAGAGCCTGCACAGCACTTGGCCTGCAGGACCAGCACCATCCTCTCCTGTGAGCATCAGCAGGAGGCTGCTGTGGGTGTCCATCTCCTCCACTCTGGGTGCTCTTGGGTGCTGTTGGTGTGACAGAGCCCAACTGCCTGGGTGCTGCCCAGGAACATAGGATGGGAAAAAAAAAAAACAACAAAAAAAAAACTGAGTGCAGCTGGATTTGCACTGGGAGTTGCTGGGATGAAACTATCTGATCTACCCTGGCCTCCAGACACTCTTCCCCAGCTGGGAGATGGAGGCTCTTGCCCACTCTCATCCTGCCCAGAGCAGAAATGCCCTCTCCTACTGGGCTTGTGGGGCAGAATTGACCCCAAGAGCCTGAAGAGAGGTGGCTGTTTGCACCCTGGCTGTGCTGGGTGGGCAGTGGTGCCAGCAGCAGCAGCCCATTCAACACTGTGATCAGGACAGGTCATAGCTGGGGTGTGGAGCAGCTCAATGCCCATGAGAGGGAAAACTGAGGCCCACGAGGGCAGCAGGACATGCCTAAGGGCCACCATTGGAACTGGAAGTGGGAAGCAGCTGTACTCTGGCACAGGGTTCATGATCCATCCTGGGAGCAGGGTGCAGAAGAGACCTGTGTCATGGGAGCTGGGAGCCAGCTGGTTCCTCCCAGCATATGGCAGGCTGCAGGTGGCTCAGCCACTGCCTGACCTTGCCTGGATCTGCCCTAGCCCCTAGGCAGAGCCAGCCTGAACTCCTGCACTGTGGCTGATTGGACTCCTCCAGCCCCAGACTGGAGCCCAGGGCAAGGTATTGGGCAGCTGAGCAGCTCCAAAACTCTTCTGGACTTTTCCTCTTGGCTTGGATCCAACCACTAAAGCTTGACCCCAGCCAGAGCAAGTCCTGTTTGCTCCAGTTCCCTGTGTTTACAAACATGCTGCCCTATGATTGCTGCTCCTCCTGCCTGAACCTTGCACCTGGCCAAAGGACACAGGGATGGGTCTGGGGGTGAAACTGTGGCACTGGTGTCTCTCAGGGCCGAGGAGCCATCACACAGAGCAAGTTTCATGCCCTACCTGCATGAGCACAGAAAGGCAGGTCAGGGATGCTCCCACTGGTGTAGGAGGCCATGTTTCAGCACGGGGGATTTGTGTGAGCAGTGTCTCCATGCTGACATATGGTGGGAGGGTGAAGATGGCCAGGAGGAAGCTGACCCCCAGGTCGATGCTGGCTGCTGCTGCCAACACCAAATGACCTGAGGGCCAGATATGGCAATGTCAAGTCCCCCTCCAACTCAGCACGAAGCTGGTGGCAGTGGTGAGCAGCCTATGGAGAAGAGTGAAATTGCCCTATCCCCACAGAGCTGACCACCCTGTGGTCACCCCAGAGGCCCTGGGGTTCTGCTGGGCACAGCCCCATCCCATTCCATGCCCAGCATCTCTCTGAAGCCCTGGCACCACTCCTGCCTTCATTATTAGGGCAGATGGGACCGTGGAGCTCAGCCCAGCCTCGGCAGGCTCTGCGTTGGCAGAAGAAGCTTTCTGGAGCTTGGCCCTTCAGGGTGGGATGGAGCAAAAGCCTGCCCAGAGCCACTTGGTATTGCTTCTTCAGCTCCATCAGATGGCTGTGCAGGGCCCTGGGAGTGTTTGCTGGAGACAGGGCTGAGTGTGTGCTCACAAGCCTTGTACACAGAGTTATCTTCCGGAAGCGGAGCACCGGGGACGTCATACTTGTGACTGCCATGCACCCAGGCTTGGCTGGCTCAGCTGCCATGGCCAATGCCCAGGGCAGCCATGAGCCACTCCTTCCCCAGAGCCCCATTGTGAATTGGCTGGTCCCGGGGAGGGTTGTCATCTTCTGAGTCAACCAAGCATCACGAGGTGCTTCGCCACATCCTGCTGGTGACGCCAAAGCCTTTGGCTTCCCAACACACTGCCCAGCTGCTGCTGGGTGCAGGCACTTGGCTGCCCCACACCCTCTACTGCAGCCACAGCCAGGATGCCTGCTGGGATGCTGGGGAGCTGACTCCAGCACCCATAGCTGGGGAGAGTGCAGGGAGGTGCTGACACTGGGGTTGAGTGGGGCCAGCAGGACCAGGAAGGTCATTCTGCCTCTGTAGTCAATGCTGGTTAGGTCACACCTCGAGTCCTGTGTCTAGTTGTGGGCCTCTCAATTCAAGAAAGATGTTGAGGTGGCTTGAATGTGTCCAGAGAAGGGCACCAAGGCTGGTGAGGGGCCTGGAGCACAGCCCTGTGAGGAGAGGCTGAGAGAGCTGGGGGTGTGCAGCCTGGAGAAGAGGAGGCTCAGGGCAGATGTCGTTGCTCTCTATAAGTGCCTGAAGGGAGGTTGTAGCCTGGCAGGGATTGGTCTCTTCTCCCAGGCACCCAGGGATGGGATGCCTGGGGAGGTGGTGGAGTCACCATCCCTGGAGGTGTTTAACAGGAGGCTGGATGAGGCACTTAGTGCCATGGGTTAGTTAATTAGAAGGGTTAGGTGATAGGTTGGACTTGATGATCCTAGAGGTCTTTTCCAACCTGGCTAATTCTGTGAGTCTGAGTTTGTCAGGTCAGCACAAGCCCTTGCAGAAGGGATGAGCAAGTGCCATGCACCATGTTTGACCACAGGTGGAAGTGAGTCCCAGCTGCAGCTGGCTCCAGGAGCCAACCTGCTAGGGTGTCTGTGCCCTCTTTCCTGCAGCCACTCTGAGCAAAGCTGGGTCTGACCCTCCACACTGCCCTGGGTGATCCCACAACAGCCCTGGCAGCTCAGAAAGCAGCACAGCACTTCCCAGTGCCAGAGCCTGGATCTCTTACTTGTCCTTCAGACACTGGGATGAGCCAGGAAAGGGGAAGGGAAGGGCTTGTACCAAGGCATTAGGAACAATTTCCTCCCCGAAAGGGTTGTCAAGCCCTGGAACAGGCTGCCCAGGGCAGTGGTGGAGTCCCTATCCCTGGAGAGATTGAAAAGACCTTGAGATTGAGGGCAATGGTTTAGTGATGGCTCAGCAATGCTGGGCTAACAGTTGGACTTGATCTTAAAGGTCTCTTCCAATCAAAACTACTCTATGAAGAGGCAAGAAGGAAGGAGCTGGGAGGGGCTGTGTGGGCAGGGATTTGTAGGGATGTGCAGCTGGGGCTTGTGAGCCTGATGGGGAAGGGCTTTGGAGCCAGCAGGGCTCAGAGAGGCTGTTGGTGTGTGGGTCCTGGGCAGTATGGACCTGTGTAGGGTTTGTGATGGGCTGTGCCTCTGTGGCCAGAAAAAGGGTGAGTGGACAAAGTGGGGGCTTTGTGCTGCAGGAAGCTCAGTGCTGTGCAGGACTTGGGCCTGGGTTGGGAGCAGGGAGGTGTCTTAGAATCATAAAGGCTGGAAAGGACCTCTAAGATCAAGTCCAATTGTCAACAGTCCAACAGCATCTGTTATTTGAGTACTGGTAGCATCTCCTGCTGCTGAGGCTGTGGACCAGGGACCTGCATTGTGAGATGGAGGAAGCAAACAGGGCTGGGGCAGCTCTCTGAGGTGAGCTGTGTGGAGATCCCATGGCAGTTCCCTGCAGCTAAGCAGGCTCAGCATGCAGAGCTCTGCTTGTA
This sequence comes from Semnornis frantzii, assembly GCA_013399775.1. Lineage (NCBI taxonomy): Eukaryota > Metazoa > Chordata > Aves > Piciformes > Ramphastidae > Semnornis > Semnornis frantzii. The sequence continues at coordinate 238,002 of VWYK01071439.1, read as the reverse complement.
GCTGCTGCCGGGCTCTGGCAGGGCTGAGCTTGGCTCTGCCCACATTGTGCTGCCTGTGCCCAGCAGAGGTGGGCTGGCAGAGCAGCCACCACCATAACCAGCAGGTCTCACACAAACTGCCCCAGCCAGTGCCTCACTGTGCACAGACCCTGCTGGGGCAGTTCTGCTCCTGGCCAGGAGCTGAGGGAACAGGTCAGTGTGGTCAGGCTGGATTCATTCAGCTGCTCCCAGTGATAACAGCAGAAAGGCCTTGCAGAGAGCTGCAGCTCCACTACCTCCCTAGGGTCAGTTCCACCCTGGGGGACCTTCCTGGAGCCTTGCCCTCTCTTCTTTCTTCCAGCTTAGGTGCTGCTGGGGGTTGCTCAGGGATGAACTGGTGTTTGCAGGGAGAGGTGGGGACACCTCTCTACCCAACCCCTCTCTCAGCTCTGGAGACAGCCCTGGCAGCAGCACTGATGTATGCCATGGGTTGGCTTCAGCATGTGTTTGGAGGTGGGGATGTGGCCGCGGGGCAGGGCTAAGCCGGGGACATCTTTGCCCTGGGCTGGAGAATGAGCGTTTGGGATGCTGTGGGTTCTTCCGGGCAGCTGTTTTACTGTGGGACACCGAGGCAAAAAACACTGTCTGGATGTAAAAAACTCCCTGGCAGTGCCAGCAGAGCTGACAGCCCTGGCTTGGAGGACATCTTCATTCCTAGCATCCCCTGCACGGTGCTGGGATGCGTGAGGAAGGGGCTGGGGCTGGGGCTGAAGTCTGCTTAGTCCTGATGCTCCATCTGCGCCTGGGCAGATGCTCCAGCCCCCGGGCAAGGCTCCCTGTGTCATGCTGTGTCCCCGAGGTGGCATGGAGTGGGGTTTGGGTGGCTAATGGGTCTAGATTTGCTCCCGGGCAGGGCTGTGGGTAGGGTGGTGCCGACAGAAGCCACAGCAGGGATGGAAACCCAATGCCGGTGGCGCCGCGGGGGGGGAGGCTGCGCTGCGCTCCCCACCTGCCTCTACCTGTGCCGAGCTCTCAGGCAGCGAGCCCGGAACAAGGGGGCCCTTGTCTGCTCCACAATGCCCCCCTTCTGGCCTGGGCACCTGCCGGCTGGGCTGGAGGCGGCGCCGGGGGGCTCTGAAGGGCTCTTCTGTGCGGGGATGAATGGGAGCCTGTTCCCCTCCGGTGGGCTCCCACCTCCTGCTTGCCAGGCTCTGACCCTGCCCACCCCCAGCCCCACACATTCCCCCAGGCAGGCTGGGTCTGCTCTGCCTGGGTCCGTGGGGCTCAGGACACCCAGAGATGGGAAACCTCTACCTCTGTCCCTGACTGCTAGACGAAGGATCAGAGCATGTCCCAGCTGGCCCCGTGGCAGAGGAGGGGTTCCTGCAGACCCACGAGCATCCAGATCCCAGTTACCTATTGCTTCTCCAGTGTGGAAACTAAATGTACCCTGCTGACTCGGGCAGCTTGTCCCAGCCCCATTCCCCTTGGGCAGGGTGGGATGGTGGGAAGAGCCAGAGAGGTCACAGCAGAGCCCACCTCTGAAGTTTCAGGTTGAGCTGGGTGCAGTTTTTGGCACAGGGTGGGTCCCGGAGGTGGAACCCAGCAGAAGGCAGCAGCTGCTCTCTGTGCAGAGCATTTTGCAGATCTGTGTCTCTCCACTGGCAGAAACATAGGGAAGGGAGGTGGGTGGAGGCAACATGGTCCTGTCCTTGGGCTCTCCCAGGTGAGGTGTGTCAGGGTGTGGAGGTTCAATGTCTGATCCCTTCCTGGCTTCTTCTCCCAGCCTGCTGCAGCCGCAACCACTGATTCTGGCTCCATCAGGGACATCGCACCGAGCTGGCAGCCACAGGTGGGCCCTTGGAGGGGCCCTTGGAGGTGCCCTTGGAGGTGGCTTAGAGAGGTAAGGGGGAAGGATGTGCAGTGGTCCTGGCACCAGTTGGGAGCCTCCCCCTGCCCCCTGCAGGGTTCACCAGTGCCCAAGTGGTGAATTTTTGACTTTGCTATATGTTTCTCCATTTCCAGGGGGAAGTTCTTCAGACCTTCCACTGAGCTGGAGGAGCCCAAGCCCAGCAGAGAGCAGGTAATCCTCAGCACAGTATGCTCAGTGTCCCCAGTGCCCCTCCGTGATGGCTTTTGTGAGTTGAAGGTTTGTGTGGAGAAGCTGAGGAAGAGCAGAGAGGTCTGGAAGGGAGTTTGTGTCTCTCTTCTGTGCATGGTGTGGGTCTCCTCTGACCCCCCTGCTGTGGTTGCAGCACTTCCCTGATCAGTTGTCCAGTGTGAAGGTTGGAGCAGCATCACCTGGTGCTGAATCTTTCATGGGGTTTGTGCTCTCAGGTGACTCTGAGCCCAGTGAGCTGGGTACCAAAGGGTGTTGTGGAAACCAAGGCATGAAGCAGTGCCTGCCTGGGTGACCCAGCAGAACGTGTGATGGGCAAGGAACATTTCTGTCCTTCTGTTTGTCCTCAGTGCCTGCTGAGGGGTGGAGGTGTCAGAGGGAAAGTAGATCCAGGCTAGAGAATGAACCAAGGTCTTCCTCCCCTCCAGCCCAGCACCTGCCCCAGCTCAGTGATGTCCAGAGCAAAGGCAGACCCCAAATTTGGGAACATCTTCCTGTTTGACACCCCGGTGCTGATGTGGGACCAGCACTTCACCCCAGAGACCTGGGACAGGCTGAAGACACGACACGTCCCCTACGGCTGGCAAGGCTTGTCCCGCACAGGTATGGACCTCACCAGGATGGGGGTGGTAGCAGACGGGGCAAGCAGGGGTGATGGGAGGGAGCAGGGTAGCTCGAGGGCCCTGGGGAGCCCAGCAGAAGGCACTGAAGACATGGGGCAGGCAGAGAAGCCCTGCGGGGCAGCCAGGGACCTCAATCTCTTTCCACTCGGCCTCCCGGGCTGGAGGGGACAGATTTGCAAATGTCACTTGCTGCATCTTGTGACATTTCCCCTGAATAAAAGCTGCAGTGTGTGTGTGTGATTATGAACTGGGGCAGCAGGAGCTCAGACAACCCAGGCCATTGTTGCAGATTGTTTCCCTTCCCACCCCAAACCCACTCCCTGCTCTGCCCAGCAGCCTCCTTCTTCAGTCTCTGGGCAGGAACAGCAGGGTCGAGCCAACTGGTGGCAGCTGCAAAGAGACATTGTCAGGAGGGGACATGGCAGCATGGGCAGGGCTGGAGATGTCCGTATGGGTCTCCACGCCTTGCGTGGCCTCAGGTGGCCTCTCTTTGGAGGCTTAGGAGCATGGAAGGCTGCAATGGGGTGACACCAAACATGGGGGAGTGGGCACTGGGTCATGTCCCTCCAGTGCCACTCGTAGACCTTCTGCTGGAAGGGGGTGGTGTGAGCTTTCTGGTGGGCTGCTCCTGGCTGTGCTCTTGCACCCTCAAGCACAGAGGTGCTCACGCAGGCTGGCGCACATCCCCCCCACTGACCGCTCCTATCCTGCTCTCTTCCAGTGGTGGGCAGCACCCTCCAGCTCCTCAACGCCTCTGCCAACAGGCAGCTCTTTGACAGGGACAGCTTCCCCGGGGGCTGCATCCGCTGCGCTGTGGTGGGCAACGGTGGCATCCTCAACGGCTCGCAGCAGGGCAAGGCCATCGACGCGCACGACCTGGTCTTCAGGTGCGGATGGGTCCTGGGCACAATGGGACCAAGGGATGCTGGGAAGAGGCTGGCCTCGGGCATGCATCCTGTGCTTTCACTGCAGGCTGAACGGCGCCGTGATCAAAGGCTTCGAGGAGGACGTGGGGACCAAGATCTCCTTCTATGGCTTCACAGTGAACACCATGAAGAACTCTCTCATCGCCTACGAGGAGTATGGCTTCAGCCAGGTACCTCAGGGCAAGGTGAGGCACGGAGCTCGCTGGGACTGTGGTCCCTTGAGGCTAGGCTTGCCCTCCAAACCTTCTCACCATCTCAAGGACCCTCAGTCCTTGCCCAGCTGGCATGGGCGGTGCCCCAAAGCCCCCACAGGTGCCATGTCTGTGTCCCCACTGCAGGACCTGAGGTACATCTTCATCCCCTCGGATATCCGCGACTACCTCATGCTGAAGTCTGCCATCCAGGGCAGGCCAGTCCCTGAGGGCTCGGACAAGGGGGACAGGTGAGTACCCCCCAGTCCCTTCAGCATGGCTTGGCTGCCCTCACCCCACAGCTGTCCCTGTTGGGATAGAGCCCAGGTAGCTGTGGGACTTCCATGACACAAGTCCTGCCCTTCTCCTCACCCTGCTGCAGGCCACAGAAGTATTTTGGACCAGAGGCATCTGCAGAGAAGTTCAAGCTGCTGCATCCAGATTTCTTGCAGTACCTGACAGCGAGGTGAGGATGATGAGGAGCATGGCTTCTGCTCTGCTCCAGGCTGGGCTCAGGCCATCTGCTTCCCACCACTGCTCTCTCCAGTACAGACCAGTGGCTGCCTAGCATCAGTCCCAGTCCTTTCCCAGGCACTAGATCCACCTCTACCCTGCTCTCTGCAGAGAAGACAGAGACATCTGTCCTCTGCCACTCCTGTTCACTGCAGCACAGCTCACATCCCCTCCCACTCCTCATGGTGCTCACCTTGCCTCCCATTTCCCCAAATCCATCCCCTTGTGACTGGGGGGGAGAGGTAGGGCCCAAAGGGTTTTGCTTTTCCTGCTGGTGATGGGAGCAGACACCTGGGGTGGGGTGACTGCAAACAGCAGAGAGCTGCCTCAGGGCAGCCTGAAGCAAATAAGCTAAACCTTGAGGCCTTGAGCACCATGGGCTAGTGGAAGGTGTCCTTGTCATGGCAGGGGGTTGGAACCAGATGATCTGTAATGTCCCTTCTAACCCAAACCATCTATGAATACATGAACCTTTGTGGCAGGCACCAGAGAATCTATGTTTGCTTACTGGGCACAGGCGGGGGCTGGCTGGATGCTGGGTGTGGTGCTGGGGGCTAGGGTGCTGTGCTATCTGTGAGCCCAGCCCAAACAGCTGTGTGTGCCAGCAGGTTCCTGCGATCAGAGCTGCTGAACATGCAGTATGGCTCTCTCTACATGCCCAGCACCGGCGCGCTCATGCTCCTCACTGCGCTCCACACCTGCGACCAGGTGAGAGGCCGTGGGCACACCTTCCTCCTGGGGACAGGGACCAGCTTTGGCTGCTAGGCTGCTGTGAGGCTGCCTGGGAGGACTGGCACGTCCCGGTGGCAGTTCTGCATGTACCACCCCTGTGCCCAGAGAGTGGCGCATGGAGCACCCGAGGTGGAGCCCTGACCCTGCCCTTTGCCTCTTGTCTCGCCTACCTCCCCACAGGTCAGTGCCTATGGGTTCATCACCTCCAACTACGAGGAGTTCTCAGACCACTACTACGAGACAGAGAAGAAGCCCCTGGTGTTTTATGCCAACCATGACATGATGCTGGAGGCAGCACTGTGGAGAAGTCTGCACCGGGCAGGGATCATGACCCTCTACCAGCGGTGAGGCCTGGTGGTTGCCCATGGAGGCAAAGCCAAGGACTCCTGTGGCTCTTCTCTTTCCTGAAGACCACTTTCCTCCCGAGGGCATCCACCCAGCCAGCCCAAGGAGCAGAACCACCACACTGCAGCCAGTGGTGGGGCGATGGTAAGGGGCAAGCTGAAGCTGGAAGAGAAGCACTGCACTTCCTCAGGGATCTCCGGCCATGTTTGTGGCTCAGTGTGACTGAACACGACCTTTGGGGCACCAAGAAGCACCAAGCATGTGGCTGTGCCCCTCTGGCCCCATGAATGTGGCTCTGACCTTCTGGCCCCATGAATATGGCTGTGGGGCAGCAGTGGCTCCTGTGAAGCACAGGAGCAAGGCGATGCTGGAAGAGGACATTGGAGATGTGTGGTGGCCTCTCTCTGGGCAATGCCCTTCACCCTGCCATCCCACTCCAGCTGAGATGCTTGTCACCATGGCAGGATGACAACAGGCATGATGGTCTTGGGCTGGAGACTACATGAGCCAAGAGGAAGGTGGTTTGTCTGGAGAACACCTCCCTCCCAGCACACAGAAAGGCTGAACTCCAGCCAGCTGTGGGCTCACAGGTGCTGCTTTCCAGAACATGTCTCCACCACAAACAGCAAAGCCAGTGGCATGGCTGTGACAGTGTGTCCTATTGTCTTCCCCTTCCTAAGGGCATGGTGTTTTCAAGAAGGAAGGGTTTTGAAAGCCATCAGGTAGGAGTAGGGTTGCTGTAGCTCAGCTGGGACATCAGAAAAGGCAGCTGGGCTCGGAGCACACCAGAGATGAGAGCTGGCCTACAGCCCAAGTGTCTGGCAGTGGGTTTGCTTGGTTTCTCTTGCACAGGAAACATGTGGTGGCCTTCAAGTGCTTTAGGAGGACAGCCTTGTGACAAGGAGGTTAGGAAACCTGATGCTTCTTGTCTGAGGCTAAGAAATAATCACCAAACAGGGGAGGGTGAAGGTCCTCAACCTTTCAACTGTCCCACATAAGGTAGTGCTGCTAAGGACAACCTACTGGGGAAGCTCCTCCAGCTCGTGGTGTCCTGAAGGTTGGTACAGTACAAGAATGTAATTGGAAACACCTTCCCACTTAGTGTCATAGCATAAATGTTTAACAGTTGGTTGCTTTTATGCCTGTTTCTGTTGTTCTAATGAACTGGGTGGTGGGTAAGAACCTTCAAGGGCCCACAGCAGAGGAGCTCGGGCCTTGGATGGGGACAGCCCCAGTGGCCAGGATGGGAATCAGGTGGAACCATGCAGATCATGCTAGATCTCTGGGAGCAGCTCAAGCACAGCTTTATCCCACTTGCAATGCCAGCTGGGGAGGAACAATTTACTGCAGAGATCACAAGAGAGATCCTGGCCAGGAGCCAGGCAACCTCCAAATCCCCTCCAGCTCCCACCAGGCTGCTTACAGCCAGTTCACAGGAGCACTCCAGGTTAGGCTGTAAACCTGTTCAGATGTAATCTCTAGCTTGAAGCCCATCTTGTGTTTCCAGGTCTCAAATTAACTTTTGTTCACATCAGAGCCACCTCACAATGGCATCAAGGCAGCCTGTCAGTCCTGTTTTTCACAAGAATTCAGCAAAAACCTCTTTCATGGCAAGAATGAGCTTGGTCTTCATGTCACCTGCTCCAGAGCAGCCAAACCTCGAACAAGCTCTGGCCAAGCCTCAGCACAGCTCATGCAGGTGACCTTGACCATAGCAATCAGGGTAGCAGAGGTTTCTGTGCCACATCCTGCCAGGAATCCCACCCAGCCCATGGGCAGAGCTGTTTGTGCACACCAGGAGCCACTCACTCACCCTACTTTCCCATCTCAAAAGGGAAGTTTCCTAGTAAGGGTGTAGCCTGGCCCTGGAATTCATCACACAATACTTCAAGGGCTTACCAGATGAGGAACGTGATGGCTGCTGCCTCTCCCTCCTTCACCCTTTTGAGCTTTCAAGCAGACTACACAAGAACCATTTCTGGCTCCAGCTAGAGCTTACCCATAAGCAGCTTTGTCACAGGTACCAGGAACTGCTTTTCCTCACCTTTCAGCACCTGCAGGCACTGGAGTCATTTGGTATCAGGAAGGAGCAGGTTTTGCTGTGCAGAGTAAGCTCACATTTGCTTCATTTCAGAAAGAGCAGAACTTTCTGCTGCTCAAAACCATTTCTGTTCAAGCACATAATCTTTTAAAAAACCCAAAACCAACTCTCAAGATTTTCCATAACTGATTTTTATTCTGTTACAAGACAGCAGGGAATCCTTCTTTCCTCCAGCCAGCTGCAGAGCAGGTCCTAGCAGAAAAGAGGCAGTGTCAGAGCAAAGCACCAGCCAGCTGAAATGCTCCTGATCAGCACTGAGGTCTCAGGAGCCAAAAACTTGCTGTTAGCACTCAAATTCTCCTTGGCTTCATTGGGAACTCACCCATGATGTGGTTGCAGGAGGCCCTCAGCACCGTGGAGCCAGCAGTTCAGTGCAGGTGGCCATCACATAGGGTTTCCAGCAGTCACTGGCATCACCCATTCCAGAAGACTCTTCCCTCTGCTGCATCTAGGGTTGGGAGACACCACAAAGCATTACTGTCATCCTGGAAATGTTTGTTCTGGAACCATTTCTGCCCTCCTCTATTTTCAAAGCACTCAGGGGCTTTACTTTTCCTCTTGACAAGCTGCCTNCACCTTTTTTTTTTTTTTTACTCCATGGAAGCCAAAAGCCCCAAGTGCTCTTCCCAGTGACTGGTCCCACTTGAACACAGCTGTATTGACAGAGCCTCCAGCCCACTGGTTCCAGTACCATTCCTTCCCCTTTCACACACTAACCTTCACTTCTGGAGTCCAGTTGTCAAGCCTGCCAGGTCAGCCTGTCAGTGAACATTACTGATCTTCTGCAAACAGACAGAAATTCTGTTAAATAAAGCATGAAATAATTTAGCAGAATGCAGCTGTCAGCTCCCTCCAGACAAAGTGCTTTACAGTCTGTGTGCTCAGTGACTGTACAGCCAGTCAGATAAAGCTGCATTTCTGAACTGCCCTTCACTGTTTGGATAAGAGACTTCAAGGCTCTTTGAGATCTAAACTCTGCTATGACAACAGCAAGCAGGGTTAGTCCCTGCAGTGAGCCTGGCCAGAGCTGGCTGCCTGTGGGCAGGGGACAGTGCCTGTGCTGCAGCCACAGATTGTGAGGCCAAGAAGACAGGGGAGACACATGGTGGCTTTTGTCCTGCTGGTGCCACTGGAGTCACCTGAGGGTAGGAGACATAGAGGAGCCTCAGTGGACACTTTCTCAGTCACAGGAGAGGTGTCAGACAGGGATAACAGCACATCATAGGCTCAGCTTCAGTCCTGCCCTGGGCTACAGAAGTCCCCAGGTTCTACAAACTCACACACAGCAGACACCCTGACGCCCACAGCCCTCCTATCAATTAGATTTTTCCTGGTGAGCATTCCCGGACCAGGTTCCCTGCTCAGCAGAGGAGCCCTGCCGCCTACAGAGCTGACACATAATGAGTATGTTAAGAGCCAGCAGCATGCAGTGCTGAGGCATTCCCTTACCAGCTTGAAGCCCAACTCAGCAGCTGTTCCCTGGCCAAAGCTGTCTTTGAGCTGCCCAGGATCCTGCAGGACCATTTCCTCCTAGATACAAGTTGCATTGAGCAGTCAGCAACAGCACTTCCAATCAGGTTTCTCCTCCACTCCTGAAAAAAATACACACAGAAGAAGAATTAAAGACAGGCAGTATTCTGTTCAGGGGCTATTAATTTTTGTCTCATGCTGTGCAGAGCAGAAACCTGCCCCTTGGAGACAAAAGAACACATCTGCCTGTGAGTGGTCTCAGAGGCAAGGAATTTTGGGAGGTGGATCCTATCTAAATCCTTGCTTAGAACACCCTCACACACACCCCTTAGGCTCTGACATGTTGGTTTACACCACTTTTGTCTGTTTCAAGCAGACATTCTCATCATCCAGACGCACTCTAACCCAGCTCCCTCCTTGCACACAACCATCTGTTCATCCAGGATGGAAACTCTCTATAGGTTCACCTTGAGAAATGCATCCAAGCAGACCCAAGACAGACACAGCCCTTCTGGGGAAGGATTCTGCAGGGTTTGTCCTTTCTAAGGTGACCTTGTGGTGCACAGGAACTGCACCTCCTCACTCCCAGCAACCTGATGCAAGTTTGAAACTGTCCCAGTGCACCCCCAGGTAGGGCAACAGAACAATTATTCTTTCACTAGGCCTATTTCTGTGACAAATACAGTTATGAGATGAGCTGTGTCAAGTGTCTCCATAATGGGTTGTCATTCAATCCCTCCTCCTCCTCTTAATCCCTTCTACTCTTGCTCATCTTTGCCCAGGCTGACAAACAGGTGCTCTGCTGGGCAGCAACACCAATCAAACCCCCATTCATCTGTGCTGCCTTTCAACCTCTGCTCCGCGGCAGCAAAGGGCTGCACACTCAGGTGGCAGCTGCAACAAAGCTGCAGCCTTGATTGCCTTAATTACATTAATCAAGCTCTTGGGCTTTTATAGCTCCTCTCAGTAGCCCCAGGGGCTCAGAGGGATATCAACTGACAGAGCAGAATGAGTTCAGCAAGAGGAGACAGGCAGACCATGCCGAGGGGACGCTGATGTTTCTTACCATTGTGTAGATTTGCCACCAGTCCAGCAAAGGCATCTTCTTTCCGGGCAGGTGAGTGTCCTGCCCTTGCTGGGTACGGTGCCATGCTCTGAAATGGAGAGAGGGGACAGAGTTGGTTCATGGAACACACTGTTCTGGCGCCTTTGTGCTTTTAAGGCTGAGCCTCAGAGTTACGCTTCCACAGAGAGAAGATCCATTTCAGCCAGGGATAACTCTTTATCATCACCAGCTCAGCTTCCGGAGCAGCCAAACCCGAACCACAGCCACCCCAAAAGCTCCGGCCCGTGCTTGACTCCGTGGTTAGCGTGCGACCCGCATCCGGGCAGCAACGGCACGGGTCGTGGGGTGCCACCTCTCCGCGTGGGTACCTGCTCGAGTGCGTTGGACAGCGTGGGCTCGGCCCGCGGAACCTCGCTGGGGGATGCTCCGTGATAACCCCAGCGAGACTCAAACAGCTGCTGCGGGAAGAACTAGCAGCAGCACAGCCAAAAGCTGCGAGTCGAGCGCTGCCCGGGCTGGGCCATGGTGCCAGGAGCATGTCCCACACCGAGAGGGCCGGCGCGGCCCCGGCCATGCGCCCGTCCACCATGGCGGGGGGGGGAGGCTACCTCCCGATATGCGAGCCATCGAGGCATCGCCGCACCCCTAGGGACAACCGCGGCAGAGCGCAAGAGTGTCCCGCTCCTCCTCCGGGTATCCCTAGGCCCTTCGGGGCCGGCGTGCCGGCGGATGCCGGGCGATGACGACCCGCCCTACTCACCGCCGGTACCGCAGCCGCCATGCCGTCCCGCAGCGCCGGCAGAGGGGGAGGGGGCGCGCGGCTCCCGGCAAGCACCGCCGCAGCGCGGGGCCCGATGGGAGACGCAGTCCCGGCTGTGACCGCTGGCGGCGCCAGCCCCGGGCAGGCAGAGTCGCCGCTTAGGAGCGGTTCCGCTGCGGGCGGAGGCAGCAGGGCTCCGGGTTTGGCTCCTGGGTGAGGGAATACGAGACAGCGAAAGGCATGGGTGTGTGCAACGTAGCACCGGGGCGAGGGGTGACGCTTCCACAGCTGTCATCTCGGCTCAGCTACTGATGGTCCAGACGAGGCTACAAAGATGCTCAGAGGGCTGCAGCAGTTCTGTATGAGGACAGGCTGAGAGAATTGGGGCTCTGCAGCCTGGAGAAGAGAACACTGCCAGGAGACATTAGAATGGCCTTCCAGGATCTGAAAGGGGCTGCAGGAAGGCTGGGGAGGGATTATTGACAAGGCCTTGCAATGAGAGGACAAGGGGCAATGGGTTTGGACTGTCAGAGGGGAGATTGAAACTGGATGTTAGGAGGAAGTTGTTTGCAGTGAGGTTGGTGAGACACTGGCACAGGTTGCCCAGGGAGCTTGTGGAGCACAGAAGCACCAAATGTGATCAAAGATCTTCTGTGCTCCACAACCTCCCTGCAGGTGTTCAAGGCCAGGTTGGACAAGTGACCTGTGCTAGTGGGAGGTGTCCCTGCCTATGGCAGAGGGTTGGAACTAGATGAGCTTTGAGGTCCCTTACAACCTTACCATTCTGTGGTGGGGAGCACAGAGGTGGATGGCATCCTGAGCTGAGAGCTGGCCCTGGTCTCTGTGTGAGCACAGAATCACAGCTAGCGTGGGTTAGTTTGGAAGAGTCTTCTTAAGCTCACTACAAGAAAGACACTTTGGTGCTGGAGTGGGTCCAGAGAGAGGCAACAGAGCTGGTCAGGGGTCTTGTGAGCAGCAGCTGATGGACCTGGGGTTGTTCAGCCTGGAGAAGAGGAGGCTGGGGAGAGACCTTCTGGTGCTGCAGGCAGGTGAGTGTTGTCTCTTCTCCCAAGAGACAAGCGATAGGACAAGAAGAAATGGCCTCATGTTGCACCATGGAGGTTTAAAGCAGCCACTGGAATAGGCTGTCTGGGGGGAGTGGTTGAATCCCCATGTCGGGGGGGTTTAAAAGCTGCAGAGATGTGGTGCTGAGGGATGTGGTTTAGCACCAGGTTTCCTGGTTTGACAATGGCTGGACTTGACAAAGGCCTTTTCCAACTGAAAGGATCCAATGCTGAAATCCAGCTGTTAACCCAGCACTGCCTAGCACCCCTGAACTGCATCCCTCAGTGCCACCTCTACATGGCTTTTCAATCCATCCAAGCGTGGGGGCTCCACTACTGCCCTGGGCAGCCTTTTCCAGGGCTTCACAACCCTTTCAGGGAAGACTTTTTATTTTTTCCCCCTAATGCCCTACCTAGGCTTCCTCTGGTGCAACTTGAGGCTATTTCCCCTTGTCCTACCACTTGTTACTTGGGTGAAGATACCAACCCCTGTTTAGCTCTAACCTTTCAGGTAGTTGTAGAGAGTGAGAGTGCCTCTATACAATGTCATAGGGTCATTGCCATTCTGGGGTGGATTAGAAGGGCTGTGGCTAGCAGCTTGAAAGAGGTTCTCCTGCCCCTCTGCCCTGGTGATGCTACATCTGGAGTACTGTGTCCAGTTCTGGGCCCCTCAGTTCAAGAGGGACATAGAACTGCTTGAAAGAGTCCAGTGCAGAGCCACAAAGATGCTGAAGGGAGTGGAACAGCTCTGTTATGAGGAGAGCCTGAGGGAGCTGGGGCTGTGCTGCTTGGAGGAGACTGAGAGGTGACCTCAGCAATGTGAGTGCCAGGAGGCTGGAGCCAGGCTCTGCTGGGTGATGCCCAGTGACAGGACAAGAGGCAATGGGTGGAAGCAGAGGCATAGGAAGTTTCTTGTAAACACAAGGATTTTTTTTTTCCCAGTGAGGATGACAGGGCACTGGAACAGGCTGCCCAGGGGGGTTGTAGAGTCTCCCTCTCTGGAAATATTAAAAACCCACCTGGATGCATTCCTCTGTGATCTGGTCTAGATGATCCTGCTCTGCAGGGAGGTTGGACTGGATGACCTTTCAAGGTCCCTTCCAGCCCCTGATATGCTGTGATTCTCACCACTCATGAGTTGCATTTATGCATTCTTTGAGTGCCTGGTTTGACTAGGGAGGCACTCATGGTGTACTTAGTGTGGTAAATGCTTCACAGGGCTGAACAAGCACTAGCTGATGTAGGAAGGGGGACCCCACAAAAAGACTAATTAGCTGCACACTGGGGATTAGTCAGAGATGAGTTAGTAAATGTATGTGCTGTGCTTTGCATATGTGATGCTTCCACTGTTCAAAACTGCCGTGGAATCTGTGGGGTCCTCTTTAGCTTGTGAACAATAGCAAAGCAAACAGAGCCACCAAGGGGAGGGAAAATAAGAACAGCTAACATCCAATATCCACAGTCTTGCCCCAAAGCTTCATCCACCTTGGTGATGGAGAGCTCCAATGATTGGAAATGGAAAGGAACACACCTGAGTCTGAAAGCAGAGAAGTCTGAGTGCAGGTGAGGGCTGGTGCCCCCCCCCGGAGTGGCTGAGTGCAGGTGAGGGCTGGTGCCCCCCCA
>VWYK01071439.1:206995-224360 GCA_013399775.1 Semnornis frantzii | reverse complement strand
GATGGAAGATTCTCAGTCCTCTGGGGTGTTTGAATTGGATGTGCTCATGGCAAGTTTCCTGGTTCCCTTTGGTGACAGCAGGAGCCAGTGTGCTGGTTTGTATATTTCTGTAACTATTCCTGTCTGTTGTGTTTATCTCTGCTTGTACATTGTGCTGAGCTGTAAATAGAGCTTCAGTCCTTAACTTCCAGCCACTGAGTCTAGCCTGGGGGATTTTTACAAAGCGTGGGGGGGCAAGGAACTCCCAAACCATCACATCCAGCTTCCGGTGTTGGAAGCACAGCATAGCTAACCCCTGGCTGCCCGGACTGCCAGGTGTCTGCAAACAACACCTTGTGTTGTGCCAGGGAGCTGAGTGCTGGGGCTGAAGGAAAGCACTGCCGAGGAGCTCAGTGTTCCTCTGCTCCCGGATGCTCTCTGACTGCAGGGTGTCTCTGCGCTGCTGCCTGCACCAGCCAGCCCTGGAGGCTCCTCTGCAGGCAAGGCAATCAAGTTCCCAAGGAAAGGCAGCATGACTTCATGTTTATTTTTAGTGCCTGGATCCTCCTGGACTTGTTCCTATTTTAGAACCTGATTTCATGTTCTCTCTTGTTTTTCCTGAGCACAGATTCGAACTGATTCCTGAGTCCTTTGCTCTCTAGAAAGGCCCATGTTGGTTCTTCAAAGTCTCTCTTGAAGAGCCAGCAGTCTACAAGAGGTACTTTTAGTGGGGCAAGAAAAGAGATGCCAATGTGCTGTTAAAAATCTGTCTTCCCAGCCCTCTGTGCCCTTGCCACAGAAAGCCTAGCAGGCTGCCCTGGCAGCTTAGGCAGGAGCCTGCAGGGCATCCTGTGCCCTGGCATGAGGACATGAAGGGTGACCTGGTGACAAGTCTAGAGAACAGCTCTTATGAGGGGCAGCTGAGGGCACTGGGATTGTGTGGTCTGGAGAAGAGGAGGTTGAGGGGAGACCTCACTGCTCAACTCCCTGAAAGGAAGTTCAAGGGAGGTGGGAGTTGGTCTGCCTAGTTATCAGGCCACAGAACAAGAGGAAATGGCCTGAAATTGTGCCAGGAGAGGTTTAGGTTGGAGATTAGGGGAAAATTGCTTTGCTGTACGAGTGGTCAGGGATTGGAACAGGCTGCCCAGGGAGATGGAGTCACCATCCCTGGAGGTGTTCAAGAAACCTATGGACATAGCACTTCAGAACATGGTTTAATGGCTATGATGGTCTTGGCTTGATAGCTGGACTTGATGATCTTAGAGGTCTTTTCCAACTGAATCAATTCTGTGTTTCTATGAGAGAGCTTCAGCACCTTCCTGTCAGGCAGGAACCTGTCGCATCAGTGCTTTGCCCTGGTGGGAAGGCAGACAATGAGACAGAGCAGTGATTAACACAGCCCCCACTGTAGTGGCCTTTGCTCTGTGGAGATGTGGCTGGGCATCTGCCTGGCTACTTTTAGCTTTCCAGAGCAGCAAATACACAAAACCTCACAGCTAGAATTAGCCCTTGGAGTCCCCAAGGGACATAACTCATTAAAATAAGCCAAAACAACTAAAATCCCTCCTTGTGCACAGCTCACATCCTGGTAGGAGACAAGACATAGACTAGAATAGGCTGAGGGATTTGTCAGCATCTTGTATTTTGGGTGGAAGCTGCTCAGAGGATGGAGAAACTGCCTGCTTGTGCCTAGAAATGGATAAGCTCTGTGAGGTACCAAGTGGGGAAGTGGTTTCAGGTTGTGCCAGGGGAGGTTCAGCCTGCATGCTAGGAAATACTTCACAGAGGGGCTTCTCAAACATTGGAATGATCTGCCCAAGGCAGTGCTGGAGTCACTGTCCCTGGAGGTGTTTAAGCAGTGTGTGGACCTGGCACTTAGTGGCAAGGCTTAGTGTTGACCCTTCAGTGCTGGGTCAAAGGTTGGGCTGGGTGATCTTTGGAGTCTCTTCCAACTGGATGTCTTCTGTAATTCTGACCATAGAATCAGTCAGGGTTGGAGGGGACCACAAGGATCATCCAGTTCCAACCCCCCTGCCATGGGCAGGGACACCTCACAGCAGATCAGGCCGTCTAGAGCCTTGTCCAGCCTGGCCTTAAATGCCTCCAGGGGTGAGGCTTCCACCACCTCCTTGGGCAACCCCTTCCAGGCTCTCACCACCCTCATGCTGAAGAACTTCTTCCTAACCTCCAGTCTCAATCTACCCATTTCCAGCTTTGTTCCATTCCCCCCACTCCTATCACTACCTGACAGCCTAAAAAGTCCCTCCCCAGCTTTCTTGTAGCCCCCTTAAGATACTGAAAGGCCACAAGAAGGTCACCTGGGAGCCTTCTCCTCTCCAGACTGAACTGCCCTAACTCCCTCAGTCTCTCCTCACAGCAGAGCAGCTCCAGCCCTCTGCTCATCCTCGTGACCCTTCTTTGGACATCTTCCAGCACCTCCATAGCCCTCTTGTCCCAGAGGCTCCAGAACTGGATGCAGTACTCCATGCTGGGTCTCACCAGTGCATAGTGGAGGGGCAGGATCACTTCCCTCGCCCTGCTGCTCACACTTCTCTTGCTGCAGCCCAGGCTCTGGTTGGCTCTCTGGGCTGCAAGAGCTCACTGACAGCTCAGATTGAGCTTCTCAGCTGGCTCAAGAATTAAAAGCTGAGGAGAATGGCATGAGCTGAGAGTGCAGTGGGCTGGCTGTAATCATTCATAGGTTCCAGGCACAGTTTAGAGGCAGGACAAAGATTATGGATGAAGAGAGCTGGGCATCCATCACCTTGTTCATACCCATGCTCTCCCTATGCCTCTGCAGCTTCTCCCGTGAGGGACTTTCCTGGAGTTCTCAGCTCTTCCCTTTAGAGGGCATCCATGTCCCACACATCTTCAGCGAGCTCGCTTCACCTAGGAGCTGCAGTACAAGGCGAAGCCTCCCAGAGGTCAGCAGAACATGGTGGCTCTTCTGAACAGTCCGAGAGCCTTCCTGGGGATGCGAAGGAATTCGCAGTCTGGTTCTGGGTGAACTGTTCCTCGGGCAGCTGCAGTGCTGCGTTCCCGAAGGCAATCTGCACACAACGTGGGTAGACTTCCCGTGGCCAACCTCCCATCAGTGAGGGTATTTTCTTGTTCCAGTCACTGAAAGGCTGAGCAGTAAAGGAATGCTGTTAGAAGGGCACCTTGTTCATACCCATGCTCTCGTTTTGGGGCTGCTCTCGACTTCCCAGCAGAGGATCTGGAGGGGAATTGCTTTCTCCAGCAGATTGTATGCTACATTGAGCCTCTGCTCTCTGCTTTCTCAAGGCACTTCGGTATCTGCTCTGCAAAGCAGCCTGAGCTCTGTTGTAGGGCATTTGGTTATCTCTGGAGCAGCTAACAGGAGAATGGATGGAACATGTGACAGGGAACAGAAAGGCAAACGGAAATCAATGCCAGAACTTCAGCTGGCTTTGATCTCAAGGTCTCCTCCCAATCTCCCACCCATTTCCCTTCTTGGATGCCTGTGAGTCTCCCCAGGGAGAAACACTCCACACTCACTGACAGTGATTTGATTTCCTCTTACTTTCCCTCTCTGCCTGTTGTGGAACACAAAGCCTGGATAAACAGAGCAACCATTCATTCAGAGATGCCCCACTGGGGTTATCATGTATATCTGAGGGAATATATAGCTCATATATATCTGGGGGAAGCCAGTCCCTCATTGCTGACTGTCTGGAAGGCACCAGGGCTTGAGCACAAGGAGATGCTGAGGTGCAGGGGGTAGGTAAGTGGATGTTTGTCACTGTCACATATGCTGTTTGCACAGCAGTGCACAAAGAGCAGTCCCTTGGGGTACAACTGGAGATTGTTGCTGGGATTTTTAGGTGGCAGGCTTCTGAGAGAAAGATCTGTAGTGGGTTTTTTCTTTTTTTAAAAAAAAAAAAAGCCTGCCATGAGATCCCAGATGCTGGTGTCTGTTGCTTCAAATCCATCCCAAGAAATAGCAGAAAGGCTCTTTGAAACTCAGCAGCAGACAGGCAACATCTTCCCACACAGGACAAGGCATCCAGTAAACAAAATGTCCTTCCCTTCTCCCAGCAGCAAAGCTCTTAAGCCTCCCTTTAGTGTTAAAGACAGGCTTAAGCCCCTTCCCCCTCAGCATGTCCTGGGTGCTTGTGTAGAATTCTAGCAGGTCCAGAAGCCCTCTGCTGTCGCTGGGGCCTGTCTGGAGGCTGCACCTTGCACACTGGATGGCAAAAGCTTTCTCTTCACAGAATACCTGTGCAGTGGAGGGCTGGGAGTGTGGTGGTATCTACAGGCAGGGCTGGGATCTGGATTGCTGCAGGCAGAGAACAGAAGAGGTTTCCATTTCCCCTCCCCGTGGTGCTGCACAGCAGCAGAAGTGGCAACTTCAGCCACTCAGCTCTTCCCCCCCCTTCTCTCCCCTCCACTCAACTGAGTTTTGGGCAGAGTGCAACAAACCCAGCCTTGAGGTGCTGTCTTCCAGTGCAACAGTGGATGGAGCTTGAGAAAGTCATGTCAGGGGAGTGGAGACAAACTGATTGGTCTGATNGTAGCCCTCTTTAGATCCTGGAAGGCTACTCTAAGGTCTCCTGGAAGCCTTCTCTTCTCCAGGCTGCTGAGCCCCAACTCTCTCAGCCTGTCCTCACAGCAGAGCTGCTGCAGCCCTCTCAGCTTCTTGGTGGCCTCCTCTGGACCCACTCCAACAGTTCCATGTCCTTCCTGTGCTGGGGGCTCCAGAACTGCACACAGGGCTCCAGATGGGAGTCTGAGGAGAGCAGAGACATATCCCTAGAGCATGCCTAGAGGTGGAAGATCACAGAATTGTCAGGGTTGGAAGGGACCTCAAGGATTGTCTACATCCAACCCCCTGCTGCCATGGGCAGGGACACCTTCTGCTTGATCAGTAGAAGCTGTGTACAGCTGGAGCAATGCAATCAAAGATAGCAGGAAAAGCTTAACACTAAAGAAACCAGGAATGAGATTTCCACCTTGGAAGGTCTTTCAGGCCAAGCTAGACAAGCAGTTACCAAGAATGGAGAGCTGATCTTACTCTGGGGCAGAGAGATGGATGCTGCCTATTTTTCATGTCAGCCTGAGAGATTAAAGGCATGGTGAGCAGGAAGGGAATGGGCTGGTATAAAAATATCTAGGCAATATTAATGAGGAGCTTCTCAGCTCCTCTTTATCCCAAGCAGTATTTCTGTTTGCTTGGATTACTTGTCCAAGCAGCTGTTGGTTCAGCCACCCCAGTCTGCACTGTCACAGCAGCACTATTTCAACCTTCAGGCTGAGATATGAGAAGTATGCTGGGAGCAAACAAGCATATTCTTGCAAGCAATTAGCATAAGCTGCACTGAGGTCAAGCAGTTGTGCCAAAGCACTGTGCAAACTGACAACATTTCTTCCTCCTGCAGTCTGAAAGGGGAGAATTGTCAATGCCAAATCCTCCAGCTCACCTCTTTCTTCCCCATTGTTCCTACCAGAGGAAGGAGATCATTGGTTTGAGGTTCTGCTGAGAACAGCCTCTCTGCTGCTTTCATTGCTCAGTGGAAAAGAGCTTGTTTGGGTGAGGAAAGGTCACATTAGTTCAGTACCTGTGAGGTCATTCTTCTTGCCCTTAGGCAGGATGCGTTTGACCAAGCCCAAAGTGGTGATCAGAGGCCTCATGAGATTACAGAGGGCAGTTGGTTGGGGGCCTGCAGTTCTTCCTCTCGCTGTCTCTAAGAAGATCTGTTGAGGGCAGCCTCAGGATGACTTCTTGAATGCTGCCATGGGCAGGGTATGAGACCAAGGGCATCACCCAAGGGCCACCCTTGTCATTTTCCAAGAGCTGCCCAAAATGGGTGGCTAGGGAAGTGCAAGAGCAGGGTGACTACACATGGTACATCTGCCAATGACTTCCCAGCCAACAGCCACTTGAGGGGTGTGAGCTTAGAGCAAGGTGTCAGTTCAGTGGTCCTATTAATGGACTTTCTCTGGAATGGGTATTCAAGAAACCTCCTTTCTGGTGAACTTGCCTTGTCCCTTTGTGAACCTGTCACAGCTATTCTCTCCTGAGGCTGTGCTGCAAGAGGAACCAGCTTCCTTTTGTTTCTTCTATAGAATCATAGAAGGGTAAGGTTGGAAGGGACCTCNCCATCTTTCTTACAGGCCACCTTTAAGATGCAATGAAGTCTCCTCAAAGCTTTCTCTTTTCCAGGCTGCAGAGCCCCAAATCTCATAGGTCTGGCTCCTGCTAATCCTGTACAACAATTTGGGGCCATCAGAAAGAGACCACAAATGGTTCTTCTTTCTCAACTGCAAGCAGAACTTAAGGATCTACTTATCCTTCCCCTTCTCTTCAGGCTCCCACATCTCATCTCTTCAGAATAGATCAAAGAGTGAGGGTAGCATTGTTTCAAACCACTGTTTTCCTACACAATGTGATCTATCCACTTGCAGATGGCTTTTATGGTCTCTAAAGCCTCCCATGGATTAGCCCACAGCTGACTGGATAAACATTCTTTTTCTATCCCACATCCTGCTTCCACAGCATGTCTCCTACTCACTTCTTTGTCCTTTCCTTCAGTCCAAACATCCTGCAAAAAGCCTCCAGCTCTCCTTGACAGTCTTCCTCTCTCCCCTTCTCCCCGCTCCCCCCACTCCCTCCCCACCCCCAGCCAGGTTGCAAACGAAACTACAACAGCCCAGCAAACCCCCAACGTTCTTGGAGAGCTGCCCATGAGGACACCTTTCCGGCCACCGACACATGCCCTGCTGCTTTGCTCTTGACCTGTGGTTGGACTTGATGATCTTAAAGGTCTTCTCCGACCGAAAAAATTCGACGTTTTTATGATGCTAATGCTTCTGCCGTTGCTTAAAGGTCGACCTGTCTTCAGCCATCTCTCCCTCTGCACATTAAGTGCTCTCCTTTTTCCCTTCAGCTGTCATCTGGAGCAGCCTGGCTGCTGAAGGGGGTGGGAGGGGAGGCCATGCACAGCAGGAGATGGCTGATCCTGCCTGGCACTCGTGATGGGCACTCAGCTGCCGTGACATCCTCCTCTCCTCACCACACCTGGCTAAAAGTCCCGCAGCTGCCCAGCGCTGGTGTGTGAGCTCTGCGGCTTGGGATGCCAGAGGGGGGCCAGGCAGACACCCCTTCTATCTAGCAACCCAGGGGCTGCCCTTGCTGGCACTCCTTACAACCTGCTACACAGCAGAGCCCTCAGAGGAGAGGGAGCGGCTCAGCAGCCTGAGTCCCTTCCCCAGCACTGGTGAGGGCAGGGCTGAGGCTCGGTGGGGACCGTGGAGGTTCCTTCTGCCAGGACAGGCAAACCGAGGCAGGGGCAATCAGGACTGCGTGGGTGGTACTGACTCAAAGCACAGCACCTGATCTACCAGAAGTTGTGTGTGAAGTGCTGCTGAGTTGGAGCAGCTGGCAAAAAAAAAAAGTGAAAACAACATCCCCCACCCCAAATCATTATTTAAACAGTATAAAGGTTTCTGTAAATGTTTAAAGCAACTTGGTTGGGAGGGGAAGGAGGAAAGACAAACAAGTTTGCTGTTTCAGCTTTGTAGAAACAGATCCTAATTTTTGGCAGGGCTTGATTCATCCAGAGGATCCAGCTGCTGACAGGCTCTGGGAGGCTCCAAATTCATAATCGCTTCCCTAACATCCTCCTCCAAGAGGCTGCAGTTTGGCACGGGCACTGCCCTTCGTGTGTGTGTGTGTTTGGCCAGCACCTCCTGCAGCAGGATCCCAAGTCATGCCCGAGGGTATCTATGCCAGGAGTCAGTGGCTGTGAGCGCTCCCAGTGTTGTTTTTCTTTGCCAGACCTAAGGTTCGTGGTGATCAAAGCTCAACAGGAGTCAGGGAGCTCAAAGGAGGAAGGTGCTGCAGGCTGGCTGGCTGCTGGGAGCCTGCATGTGGTCAGGGCAGGGATCAGGAGACCACCTTTCCCCTGAGCACCCCATCAGAAGATGGGGGCTTCCAGTTCCCAGCCCACTGCCTCTCCTTCCTCATCTGCCTGGGTAGCACTGCCAGCACCTGGTGCATCAGCACAGCAGAAACCCTGTGCAGTTCCTGTTTCAAAAAGCAGCTGGCAACAACTAATTCAGCTTTTTGCTGCTGAAGAGCTGGAGCTGTATCCTGGTTTGGCTTCAGGCTGAGAGGGACTTGATCTGGAGCACAGAGTGCTGCAGGCTGCTGGAGATGGCTGCTCTCCAGCCCCCATGAGGATCTGGTGCTCTGGGTCCCAGGTCCCGAGCCCTGGAGCAGGACTGTCACCTGTGTGGGATCTCAGGGGAAGGAGGACATCCTGCCCAGCATGGAGGGGAATTTGGGCTGGGGAAATGAGGTCCCTGGGCAGCAGAGGAGGACAGCACTCCCTCCCAACCTGCCTGAGGTCTCAGCCTGTCACCAGCACCCAGTCAGGGCTACTGTCTGCCCAGTTCCACCTGCTCTGCTCTTGCCCAGCCAGGGAAGGGTTTTTTCACCTGGCTACTGTTGTGTTTACCCCAGGTTCCTTGTGGCTTAATTCTTCTCAGCTCCATGCTGAGCTGTGAGGTATCTGTCACCACAGCACCCATAGCTGGAGCTGCTTTGTGCTGTGGGATGCTTTGGCTGGTGTGTGCAACCTGCAGGGCTGTAGATATGTGCTCTGATCTGCTCTGTTTGCTCTCTGGGCTCTGGGGTTTTGTTTCTGCTTCAGCTGTTCAGTCTGACAGTGGTACTGAGCTGTGATCTGAAGATGCTGCTTCCAGAGAAGCTCAAATACCTGTTGGGTGGCTTCAGAAGCTGACCCTGCTTGTGTCTGTGCAGGTAGTAGTGCAAGGTGCCTGCAGTGGTTCCTCATATAGCCAGTGCCTGCCTGCCTGCTGCTGGTGTGACCTGTTTCAAAGCAGAAAGACCCAGCTCAGCTGGGCTGGGTTAACTCTTGAGCAGGGCTGCTTCTGCAGCCTGAGGCTTCATGAAATTTGGAGGGAGGAAAACCTGATACCACCTTCAACCAAAGCCTGCAGGGTGACATGAGGGGCAGGCCTGCTTTGTGCTGTGCTGTTCTCTGAAGCCCTGTTCTAGGCAAATCAGTAACTGCCTACAGACAGTGCCAGGAAAAGCTGTTGCTGAGGTCTCCTTGGCTTTTTCTAACTTCAGCCAGCTCCTGTGTGGAACCTCCAGTGAGATAAAAGAGACTGACACAGTGTGAAACCTTCCTCCTCTTCAGCAGATGGTGTTTGTGACAGTGGACTTTGCTTGTGCTGTTCTAACAGAGCGGCCTGGGCTAGCCAAGAAGGGGAGGGAGAAGCTGCAGGCTACCTTTTGCTGAGACTGGCTTGCTGTGTAAACCTGGCCTGAAAGCTCAGGTCACAGATAAACTCCTGCTTTTTCAAGGGCCAGCTTTTTCTGCCATCCCCAGTGCAGGAGCTGAAGGGCTGTCATGACTTGCCCGCAGCATCCGCCGCAGTCTCCTGGGACTCTCTGACCCAGGATGTGATGCATGCTGCAATGTGAACTTCATCTTACCTCCACTGCAAACCTAAATGCATCCTAGCTGGAGTGAACCTGGTGCCATTGCCTCAGGCATTAGCAGATCTGTGCTATGCCTGTCCTAGCTGTGAACTCTGTCTGCTCCCTGCCTAAAAATCCTCGTAGCTGGTGAAACAGTGCCCTAACTAGAGTGGGCCACCCAGATGAGGTGAGGTGTTGGCTGGCACTGCTGCTGACTGAGCCTGTTCCAGTGGCCTCTCCTGCTGAAATGGTCACTGAGAAGATGAAGCTGAACATCCATCAGGCCATTTTCTCTCAGGCTGAGACTGATGAGCACTAGCTGCAGTGAGTGCTCCCAAAACAAGCTTCAGTCTCAATCAGGGTGAATAAGAAAAGGCACATTGCCTTGATGTTGTCTGAAGGCTGCCTTCTGCATCGTGGCTGAAGGTGGAACCTGGTTACCAGCAAAAGCCAGGTGTCAGCTGGTATAAGCCCTCCAAGAAACTGGGTTACCAATATTCCTGACCTTATTCTGTCTATCACACTCAGGATGTGAGCACACACAGAGCAAGTGCTGCTCTCTCAGCTGAAAGGGCCAAGAACCCATCTGTTCTGAGGCTGCTTCTGTGTCTCAGCTCATCCCAGGCCTCCAGAAAGCCTTTCCTCAGTTGCCTTCTGACCATCTCCCTGTTCCCAAGTGATGCTGCTCCTCCTTGCTGGAGCTCTGTCTGTCTGCATCAGCTACCTGAGCTGCTCTGCTCCCAGTAACCAGAGACTGTACATCAGCCTCCTTTGAAAACCCTGCTGAGCCACAGCAACCTGCTCATCAGAAACTGATGGGCAGGCTCTGTGCCACATTTGGTTACTACCTGGGGAGGTATTGATCTCTGTGGGGAAAGGAACTGTGTACATCTGTCAGCTCTGCTATCCAAGCATCCAGCAACCCCACAGGCATAGACACCTCCTCCTGAAATCTGAGAGCCAGCCCAGCCTGTGGAGCCCCTGTGTGCACTCCCCCTCCTCTGCCTGCCTCTGATAGGCCCAGGCTCTCTCTCAGCTCTTGGGGACCAACCTCACTTAGCCTTAACAAGCCTCAAAAGCTCTTTCACAGCAACCCATGTGTGAACTCAACACCATCTACCTGCCTCTGTCCTGCCCATGTACAACATGCCTGGGCAGGTAGAAGGGCACTGGGCACAACTTGGCTTGAATGCTGGTGGGGTTCAGCCAGAGTGCACTCTGCAGCTCTCTGCTTTCAGCCCAAGAGCTTCAGCTCCTCTTTCACTCCAAGCTTTTACCATATGGATGCTATCATGATGTTCATTAGTCTCTCTGTCTGAGCCTTCTGATGCTGCAGAACTCCCTGGAGGGGAAGGGCTGGAGCAGGATGGGGATTGCTGCAGCTGAGCTCTGTTGGTTTTCCCTCTGGGGCTTCAAGAAGTTTCGTTCCACCCGTGAGAAGTGCCAGGCATAGAGGGAAGATTTGTTTCCTGGCAGCTGTTGCCGTTTTGCTCCAGAAAACCGTTGCTGTGCTAGGAATGCACCGTGACTAAAATTCCTCTGGGCTGCTCAGGTCAAATAGCAAACAGCAGCAATAGGAGAGATGGGGAGCAGGAGAGCAATTTTGCTCAGCAGAGAGCAAACAGGAGGGCCCAGCCTTTTCCTTTGCCTTTCATCATGCCCGGAGGCAAAAAGCAGGAGCTGAGCAGCTTGAAGGAGAGGAAGACGCTGGGGGGTTAGCAGGCTGCTTGCCTCCCACCTCTGGCAGCCACACGGTGCAGGCTTGTGCGTGGCTGTGCCTGCACCTGCTCTGGAGAGCTCTGGTGGTGGCAGCCTCCTTGCTTTGAGGTGGAGTCTGCCCTTGGAGAGCAGACCATGCTCTCTCCATTTGTTTTGCAGAGGGCTCAGGGAAGCTTTCAGGATCAGGGGCTTAAACAAGGGGGTGTGATGAGCAGTGACAGTTTGGGAAAAACACAAGCAGCAAAAGGTTGTGATACTGTCAGAGAACACGACAGGCAAGTTCACAGCCCCCACAGGCCTTTGGCATCTTGTTTTCTTTTGCCAAGCAGAGACAGCAATCCTGTGCAGTGACAGTGTCACAGGCAGCGACCCTGTGGCAGGAAGGGCAGAGCTAGAGATGCTGAGAGCAAAGCAGAAAGCTTTAGCAAGGGCTAAGGAAGATGGGCACTTCTTTTTTTGTGGGGGGGAGGATGATGTGAGGCATCTGGAAACTGCTCCTCTAATGTGCTCAGCACCATCCACTGCACCCTGGATGCTGAGATTGTTCTCAGGGCATCTCTTCCTGATGCTTAGGGGCTTCTAGGGCTGATGGGACTTCTGGGGCTAGAGAGTGGAGAGTGAGAGGAGCAGGCAGCCCAAATCCTGTCTCCTTGCCCTTCACCAGCTGAAGGTACCAGTGCTGAGGGTCAGGCAATGCATGCCCAGTGAGCCCTGGGTGGGTGGTGAGCAGAGTCTGGACACAGCACTAGTGCTCCAGCCCCTCGGCGCCACAGCAAAATGGTTCTCCCCATCCAAACAGCCCTTGCCTTGTTCCCAGGCTAAAAGAAGGGGTTGTGTGATAAAAATCTGCAGCTGGTCTCTCTTATCTCCCACCAGTGCCTGCATTAAATGTCAAGACAGTGACTTCCTTGATGCAGAGCAATTTTTTTCTGTGCACGCATCTAGCTAATCAATTAAGTTTCTCAGCAGCTTCCTCCAGCATTCAGGTTGGGAGGGGGAGAGGAATTTGTTATTCTGGGCACTGCTGGAGAGGCATGAACTGTACTAAAAGCAAATTGGTTGTGCTTTCCAAGCACTGACACTCTTTACTCACAGCTTAGCTTTCTTCTCCTCCCTCAACCTCCTCCCTGCTCTCCTGAGCACCCCTGGGAACAGCTCTGATCTGAGCAGCTCATGCAGAGCTGGCCTCAGGCACATCTGCTCTGCCCTTTGCTGCACCCTGCTGTGGTGGGGGCTGAGTGCTGGCGATGCTCTGAGTCCCAGGAAGAGGCACAGATGTTCTCCTTGAGGTAGGGTCTTCATGCATCAGATCAGCTCTGTACAAGGCGGTAACACTGCTGAAGAGCCTCTCGCCTGCTTTCCCAGCTGTAGCTGGTAGCAGATGGCAAGGTACCATGCTGCAGTCATGGGGAGGCACTGGGGCAGGTTGGCTTGTCCTTCTCTACTCAAAAAATAGCCTCTCTTGGTGGGTTGTTTTTTTTTCATTTGGTCTTTTCCCAGCTTGTTTTCCTCCTTCTTTGTTGTTGTTCCTAGCCCTGCCCAGGCGTGGTCCTTCTCACACTGTGATGCATTCCCATCCATCCCAGCAACCTTGGGCTTCGTGGAGCTGAGTACTGGGCTGAGAAAGAGAAGTGGAAGGGTCCAGCAGGGTGGGTGGAGGCACCAAGGAATGTGGGGTGTCTGGGGTGACCTTGGGAAGTTTTGTGGATGGCCAAGAGGAGCTGCATCTCCTGCCAGCTCGGTTACACCCCTGCTCTCTGCTGCTGGGGCTGGTTTGGATGTAGTTAGCAATGCAATGGCTTAAGCATGACAGCATTCTGGGGTCAGAAGGACCACAGAGCCTCGTCAGGAGCTCAGCCAGTTGTGCACAGCTCCTTGCTCCTCATGCTTTGACCTGTCAGGATGTACACACACATCCTCCCAGGCCAAGGAAAACTTGGCCCAAGCAGAGCTGAGCTGCTGTTGGCTGGGTAGCTGCTGGGTAGGACTGGCCATAGCTTGGATCCAGCCTGGCCTGCAACAAGGGGAACAAGATCCTTTCCATGAGGTGCTGCCTTGCAGCCTCAAATGCTTTCCTGCAGGCTTGTTGCCCTAACATTGGAAATCTCAGCAGGGAGGATGAAAACGAACTGGGTGGAGAAAATAATCTAAGCTCTCAGAAGGTTATTTTCATCATCAAGAAGATTACAGCCACTTCTAACCCTGTTGTCTATAACGAGACAACCTGGTGCTGATGGCATTGCTCTGGTAGAATAAATCCCACAGATGTCCTACTTGGGAAGTAATTTGGTGGCCCAGGGTAGAGAACCCAGGATGCCTGCTACCAGTCTTCTTTCCAGGCCGTTACACAATACTACTGTGGGGTTAATGAACTAAAAACATCTGGGAGCAATCAAAGCTATTTAGGCTCTGGGAAAGCAGGGATGGAGAAAGTCTGAAGGAAGCAACTTGAAAGCTCAGCATTGTTAAAAACAGTCTGGAAGTCTTGGAAATTAAAACTAGGGTAACATCTACAAAGAGTGAGGAAGTATCAGGAGAAGGATCTAATATGCTCTGAGGAGCGGAGAGGAGCCAGAACGAATTGTGATGCTTGAGCCTCTGCTGAGCTAGAGGGCATTAAAAATTGCTTTGGAACAAACAGATCTGCCTTTCCTGCAGCTCCTCTGGCGAGGGAGCAGAGAGAAAGGCCAGAGGTCTGCCTTAAAAACAGCCTGGGGAGTGGAAGTATGGTTTAGTGACAGATCATCACAATCCTCCCAAAGCCTGCTCACGCCGATGCGGGGCCTGCCGCAAGCAGGACCTGCCACGGCTGGCTCAGGGGGGATGCAGGGCACACAGTGGAGCTTCAGGGCCAAATGGCATCCCTGGCATGGTGCCACAAGCCAAAGTACAGCTGTGGTAAGGAGGATGTAACCTGCAGGCTTTGCTTTCCAAGCAGCAGGATGTGTGCTATTGCTGACTGATGGCATTGCCTGGGGAAGGGGAGTGAGATGGAAGGTGTCAGCCGTGGAGGGTAACAATGCCTTGCTGCTTCCTGCTATGGGGAATGTGCTCAGGCCTCTCTGGGATGCAGCTCAAGTGGCTGGGGGATCATCCCGGGTGGGCAATCTGGGGCTGGCAGCTGGAAACATTGCCTGTGGGGGTGTCTGGCTGGCAGCAGGGACTGCGATGCTCCATGCTGAGCTACCTGCGGTGCTGAATCTGTGCCTTTTGCAGGAGCCCTGGGGGCTGCTTTCCTGGAGTGATTTGGAAAAAGTCCATGGAGCCAGCCCTCGTGGATGAAAATCCCTTCTTAGCATCACTGGACAGGCAAGTCTGCTGCTGGGGGATCTCACTTCTGATTTATAACAGCTTTTGCCTTTAAAGGTCCTTCTCAGTGCTTTCCATTCTTGCTTTTACAGCTTTCTATCTCCTCCTACTTCTGCTTCTGTCTGGGTCTGGGATACAAGAGCAGCCTTGGCACGGAGAGGGTGGGCACACTGAAGGAAGGACAGTGGGGCAACCAGCCACCACAGGAGCCCTGGAAATGGTTAAAGATTTGGGGAGTCCAGATCTGCAGCATCCTCCCCAGCACCCCTGTAAATGAGAAACTGCATCAGCCTCACACTCTATTGCTGCTATGGAGCATTAGAGTCTCTCATTTAGGATAAACATTCTCATCTCCAGCAGAGCATGAATAACATTAAATGAGATAGTTAAAATGTTTCAGGCCAATTATAGTCTTGGTGTAACTTCAGCAAGAGTTACACCAGGGATTAATTTGATCCGGAGAGCTCTGCCTCCTGTTCTGAACTGGGATTCCAGCATGGGTAATTACATCCTGCTTCTCTGCACTTCCTCTGGAGTTTTAATTGGGTTGAATGGACCAAATCCACAGCAAGTGTAAATCAGTGTAATTGAGCTCTCTCTGGAGAGGAACCCTGCTGATTTACACCCACAAATCTGGGCCAGCCTTCTCCCTTTCCTATCCTCCAAGCTCCAGCTGAAGCCTGCCCAGCGAAGGGCAGCGTGGGCTGAAGTAA
The DNA here is from genome assembly GCA_013399775.1 of Semnornis frantzii. Lineage (NCBI taxonomy): Eukaryota > Metazoa > Chordata > Aves > Piciformes > Ramphastidae > Semnornis > Semnornis frantzii. The sequence goes on along the minus strand of VWYK01071439.1, from coordinate 209,168 downwards.
AAGGAAAACTGCCCTGACCCAGCATCAGCCTCCCTAAAAAGAACTCAGCTTCTGGCCTTTTCTTCAGAAACTCATCAAATTGCCAAACTGCTGCTAAGGGCCAAGACAACTCTGTCCTGTTGGTGCAGGAAAGGTCTTCTCCAGGGTGTTTGTAAGGTCTGCTCCAGGGTGCAGGCAGCTCAGGGTGGGTGCATGGCAGCCTTCACCCTACTCTTCCTCCTGCTGGCAAACCCACTACTCCTGTCTCTTGCTGTGGGGCCAGCCTTCACCTCCCAGCCTGAATCCCAGACTGGGCTCCATGTGCTCTGAGACAGGCAGCTGGACTGTCTCCCTCTTCCTCTTCCCAGCCCTCTCAGTAAATCAGCATTAATGAGGGACATTTGACCCTCTCTTTCCCTCAACAGCCTCAAGAAACATTTTTGTTCCATGAGATAGTAAAGAAACTTGAAGCAATTTCCTCCTCTTGCTTCTACTGTAGTTTTTTGGTTTATTTTTTGGGGGGAGGGGAGTGTTTTGAGCAAAGAAAGGGCACAAGCAGCCTTTAGAATGCCTTGGAAGTGGGAGCAGAGAAGAGCCAGCAGCACCTGATATGGAGGGGATGGAGCAGACAGTCAAGATGGAGTGACTCCAGCCTTGGTCCACTTGGTCCATCAGGGCAACCATATGTACTGCTGAGACAGGAGGGTCAGAGCTGGGGAAGTGTCCTGGCTGGCTGCAGTTAGGAATGGAAGTGTGAGGCATTATCTCACCGAGCTGGAGCCTGCTCAGAGCCATACATCCTGCACAGCCAATTGTCTGCAGAGGAGATGGTGGAGGGAAGGGTGCTGGGAACTGTCTCCCTCCCAGATTTCCAGGACTTTCTGCTGCTGTGTGGTCCCTTTCCCTTCTCACAGCCAAATGATGAAAACAGACAGGCAGATAAACCCTGGAGAGCTAGGCTCAGCTCTGTCCCCTCCTCCAAGCTGTGTGGGACTGCTGGTCCCACACCACCTCCACCCTCCCACCCACCATTTTGTTTCCCTTTTGGCTTTTCCCAAAGTGCATTTTAATGGGAACTGAGATGGAAAGAAGAGCAAACATGTCACAATCCTCCCTTCCTCCTCACACAGATGTGAGTGTGACTACAATAGCAGGATTGGAAGGGCAGGACCATGTCCTTCCACCTCCTGCCCTTGAGCAGACCATCAGAAGGGCATAGAACTGCTTGAGAGAGCCCAGTGCAGAGCCACAAAGGTGATTAAGGCAATGGAACATCTCCCCCACAAGGAGAGACTGAGGGAGCTGGGGCTCTTTAGCTTGGAGGGGCAATGGTGGAAGTTGAGGCATAGGAAGTTTCATTTAAACACGAGGAGGAATTTCTTCATGTGAGGGTGACAGAACCCTGGAACAGGCTGCCCAGGGGCGTTGTGACATCTTCCTCTCTGGAGATATTCAAAACCTGCCTGGATGTGTTCCTGTGTGACCTGGCATAAGGGATCCTGCTCTTCAGGGAGGTTGGACTGGATGAGCTTTGGGGGTCCCTTCCAGCCCCTGACACTCTGTGCCTCGGCCATCCCACCTCTAGAGCGCTGCCAGTGGCTCTGTGCCTAACCCGTGAGGGCTGTCACTACCAATTCTCTGTTTCTCATAAGGCAGAGGGTGGCTCTGGCCAGCAGAAGACAGGATTTACAAGCTGAAGCCAATTCCCACTCCCACCCACCCAGGACCTTGGGGGACCCTCCCAGCTCTCGGCGCAGAGAGCAAACACCTCGCCGTGGCCAACAGCCGTCGCGCAGCCACAGGCAGGCTCGCCCGCTCTTAGCTCAGCTGCCGGCTGCGGCCAGTGGAGTAAATAAAGAACATTGCTCACAAAATCCACCCTGTCGGAGCTCCCTAGGCACAGAGCTGCCCTTTGCAGGGCTCAGGAAACCTTTATCTGCCGAATCTGCACCGCCCCCGTGCAGGCAGCTCCGCAGGCGCCGTTTGCAGACCTGCAGCGCAGAGCCCTGCCTCCGGCAGGACCCTGACATTTGCAGGCATCGTTTTGCCATTTCCAGCTGGCCCCACCTTGTCCTTTCTGGGATTTTTGCTTGGGTTTTGGTGGTGGGTTTTTTTTTTTCCTTTGTTTTTTTTTTTTTTTTTTTTTTTTTTGTTGTTTTTGGGCTGGTTTGGTTTGGTTTTGGTTTTGGTTTTG
>VWYK01071439.1:188199-206549 GCA_013399775.1 Semnornis frantzii | reverse complement strand
CCTCTCAGGGGAGCCTGTTCCAGTGCTCTGTGACCCTTACAGTAAAGAAGTTTCCCCTTGTGTTGAGGTGGAACCTCCTGTGCTGCAGCTTCCATCCATTGCTCCTTGTCCTATCCCAGGGAGCGAGTGAGCAGAGCCTGTCCCCCCCTCCTGATCCCCAGCCCTCAGATATTTATAAACATTTATTAAATCCCCTCTCAGTCTTCTTCAGACTAAGCAGCCCCAGGTCCCTCAGCCCCTGTCCTCACCAGGTAGTGCTCCACTCCCCTAATCATCCTCATAGCCCTCTGCTGGACTCTCTCCAGCAGATCCCTGTCCCTCTTAAACTGGGGAGCCCAAAACTGAAGGCAGTACTCAAGATGGGGTCTCACCAGGGCAGAGGCAGAGGAGAACCTCCCTTGATCTGCTGGACACACTCTCCTTAATGCACCCCAGGATCCCATTGGCCCTCTTGGCCACAAGGGCACTGCTCCCTACGACTCCCTGCAAGGAGGTTGCAGTGAGGTGGGAGCTGGTCTCTTCTTCCTAGTATCAAGTGATAGAATGAGAGATTGTTGCACCAGGGGAGATTTAGGTTCCACATTAGGAAAAGTTTCTGTCCTGCAAGAGTGATCAGGCATTGGAACAGGTTGCCCAGGGAGGTGATGAAGTCACCAGCCTTAGAGATGCTCAAGAAACGTGTGGACGTGGCACTTGGGGGCATGATTTAGTGGCTATACTGGTCTCTTAGGTTGATGGTTGGACTCCATCTTAAAAGTCTTTTCCAACCAAAACAGTTCTCTGATTCTGTCTTTTTTTGAGGCTCCTCTCCATCCTGTTTCTGACCTCCAGATCCTCCTCGTAGCTCATCACAGCCCACTCAGAGCTGAACAGCCTCAGTCCCGATGCTTCCGCTGCAACCAAGCTCCTGACCTTCATTTTCTTTTAAATCAATACTTAAAAGCCTTCCTAAAGCAATACCAGCATGTCAGGGGAGTCCAACTGATTTATATCATCTGAGGAGCTGATTCTGCTTTTGAGGCTTCAACCCCGATAAGCTTTTGTCTCTCCAACCTCTTGTGTGCTGCCCTCAGCACCTGTACATTGCATCCCTCCTCTGACACACACCACACACAGCCCCCTCCTTCCTGCCTTGACTCTCCATCTTGCTTCTTATCTGCTATAAAATGAAGGCAGCTCCATGTAAAGCAGTAGGTTTATTCTTCCTGATCAGAATAAATTTTTTTTTTTTTTACTACAAAGAAGGGAGGAAAAAATTGTTTAAAGCAAGTTGAGGTTGTAAAGGCTTTATTAAAATGCTTCAAGGCGGGGAAGAATCTACTAGGAACACTCTAAAGGCATTTGTGAAATTCTCACTGGGGAGAACCAAGCTGTTGGGAATTCTTGTCCATATGTCTGCTCTGATCTCAGTGGCAGGGAGGTGACCCTGAAGCTCCAGGATGGGGAGAAGTTGCTGCCATCAGCCAGGAGCATCCCAGCCAGGAGCCACATCCTAGGTTTCTTCCACCCCGTTGCTGATCAGCTGCTGTCCTTCCCCCACTGCTGTGTCCTGCTGGTGGCTGCCAGAGGTGGTCAGCTCTCCAAAGGGAGCAAGCAGCCTGTTCTGGGTGCTAAGCAGGTGCATTTGGCACGGAAGCTTCATGCCAGCTGTGGTGAGGCCAGCACAACTGTGCCTGCAGGAAGGATTCTGCCCTGTGACTACTTCACTCCCCAGCCAAGCAAAGAGCTGTCTCCTTCTGCCAGGTATGCATCAGCAGAGGCTTTGGGAAGTGCTGCTTCAGTTGGGTTGAAGCTGATGTTTGCAGGTCCACTGGTCCCAGTGAAGGATCAATGCAGACTGATAAGCTTTTCCCATCAGGACGTTTGTTTTTCCAACAGGACACTGAGTTCTCAAACAACCAAAGGCTTGCACAAGAAACCGGCTGCCTCGGTTTGGCAGCAAACAGAAAACAGGAATATTTCTCTTTAATCTAAACCCAAATTTTTGTGGCTAAATAGAGCCAAAAATATATCTTCCCCCCTCTCCCCACCCCCCCAACTTATCCCAGACACGAGACATCTCTGAATGCTGAAAGCAACCCTTCCCTACTGCAAATGGACCAAATAAACCCAGCACGAAACTGGTGCTTAGCAGAACCAGATGTGCCTCTGCTGCTGTCATCTGCAGCAAGCTGTGTCTGCAAACATCATGATCTTTTATTAACAATTTATATAGCTGGAAAAGCTGCAGAGGCTGTGCCAACCTCATGGCCAGGAGCAGGATGCTCCATCACCTTGTGTCTGTGAGCAGCCTTATGGCTTGCTGAGGGCGTCACTGTGGGGCTGCTGGGCACCCTCCAGGCAGGCAAAGTTCCTCTCTGCATCAGTCTTCATCCTGGTGCCAGGTTCTCCTCAAGCTGTGCCAGGGAGCTGGGGTGATGTGGGTTTGTCAGCCTGTGGGTTGGTGTTGTGGGTGGTTTTGCATGTGCCAAGGCTGGGATGTGCTCAGCGCCAGCTGCAGGGCACAGGGAAGCTGCAGGAGAAGGAGCCATGGTTAATGGTTTGGTGAGAGCTGGGATGGATGAAGTTAGGAGCCCTGGGGGATCTTCCAAAGGGAAGGTAGGGCAGGGAGGGTCCCTGAGCTGCCTGCCAGTGTTTACAGAATCACAGAATTGTTTCTGTCAGAAAAGATCTTTAAGATCATCAGGTCCAACCATTATCTGACTCTGCCAAGTCTGGTGCTGATCGTTCAGCAGTGCCTTGCAGTCTTGGAGGAGGTTAGGAAGCCCTGGGCTCAGTTTCCCCCTCAAACCCCATCCATGTGCCTTAGCCTAGAGCAGTGTCCCCTTGCCAAAGGTCTCCTCCTGGGGCTGTGACAGCAGTGTGAGTGTCCTACCTCTGCTGAGAGCTGCAGCTGGACAGCCTGCAGCCAGTCCTCACCCCCTGGGGTCACTGTGCAGGACACAAAGCCACATTAGTCCCAGATCTCCGTGCCACATTCATTCTGTCCTCAACCCAGTGGAACCACTACCTGCTCTGCCACCTTTTCCGTCCTGATGAGACACTCCTGGCATCCAGGCAGTGGGCAAGAGGCCTTGGAAGGGATGGATGTGCCCTCAGCTGGGAACTGAACTGATAATGGAAGTGATGGGAAAATGGACTTTTCCCTCCCAGTCTGGCCATTCCAGGATCTAGTTTCTTTCCCCTAGAGCAAGCCACTTTTCTAGAGCCTTCACAGTCTTGGCAGTAGTCAGAGACCTCTAAATCCTGGGTGAAATGGGAAGGAACCATCATTAAAATGTCTGAGGGGTCTGTGAGCAGGACAGAAAGGCAAAGGCCAGGCTTTCTAGCCAAAGTGAACACTTCCTTTCCTCAGTTTTCCCAAAGCTGCAGCTACCCCAGACAACCACTGCATCCCACCTGCTTTTAATCCAAAGCGGTTTTATGTGGTGCCAGGGTTACAGCCAACCTCTCTCCTGGCTTCTTCTTCTCCCTCAGGGTGCCTGGGGACAGAGGAGATGAGGTGAGCTGTGGGCAGTGGTGCCAGTTGCAGCCTTTCCTAAGTGAAAGTGTTCACTTGCTGCTTTTTATTATTTCTTTTTTGGACAGAAAATAACTGACTCATGGTAGTCCTCCATCACCCACCCTCCCCAACCAGCTGTCCCTTTGTCACAGCCCATCTTTCCCCTGGGCTTTGGAACTGGGTCACTGAGTGGCATCCAGCAGTGCTGCTTCCCACTGCAATTCGTAGAAAGCAGATATGGCCCTTGGGTGCTTTTGGGCAGCTCAGCTTTGTCTTCTTGGCACCCATCTCAGCCAGCCTGGAAAGGGGTGGTTGGAGGAGCAGGCACAACCCTCAGAGGGACCCAGGGCTCTGCCAGCAGCACTTCCCTGTATCTCTCTGCAGTGCCAATGCTTATGGCTTTGCTTCTTTGCTACCTGGTAGGGACTGGATGTCTTTGAACCTCCAACCCCTGCCAAGCTTGGCTGAAATAAGCCAGCAGGCTCGAAAGCCATCTGGGGAGCAGCCACATGCATGAGGGCCTGTAGACACAGACACGGCACCGTCACAGAGCTTGCTGCCTGTGGAAAGCAGGCTGAGGAGGGAGCAGCTTCAGTCACTGAATGGATTGGGTTGGAAGGACCTTTGAAGGTCATCTAGTCCAAATTCCCTGCAGTCAGCAGGAGCATCTTCAGCTAAAGCCCCAAACAGCCTGACCTGGAATGGTTTGAGGGATGGGGCATCTGCCACCTCTCTGGGCAATCTGGGCCACTCTCTCATCACTCTCTGTGTAAACAATTTCTTCCTACTCTGAAGCTCCCTTCTTTCAGTTCCAAACTATCAGCTCTTGTCCTGTCACTATACTCCCTGATGGTCAGTCCCTCCATCTTTCCTGTGGGCCACTTCTATGGCTGCATCCTGTGACTCCTGCCCTTGCTCTGCACTGCCTGGTTACACCTGATGGTAAAGGAATTGTTGCTCGACAGGTTGAGGACAAGGTCTTGGGGCAGAGCTCATCTTATCCTAGGGATTGTGGCTGAAACAAGGCCAGGAACCTCCTTTAGTTGCCCTGCAGAGTGCAGAGAGGTGGGTAAAACCCATGCCCACCTCCAGATGCCCAGCTGACCTTGCCACTTCTGAAGCACAGCTCCTTTGCAGCGCTAGAGTCTGGGGTCACTTTCAATAACATCTCCAAAAGCAGGAGAAGAAGGCAAGAGATGCTCTCTGAGTCACTGGCATGTTGTTACCAAGGACACTAAGGTTCCTGATTTTGAAGAAGAGATTAATTACCTTCTACAAATAGACATTTTGTCTGCATTGAAGAGCAGCAAGAGCTGGGTTCTTCTAGCGTAGCTCATTAGGTATCAGCAGGTAGTATTGTGACAGATGTAGGAATCCAGTCGCATTGTCACTTGGGTTTAATCATCACAAAGCTCTCTTCCCCGGGGTCAGCTCCTGCTGAGGATTTGTAATATTTACATAGCACTCTGGGGCTGGCTTCTTTAGTGCTGGAGTCTGTATTCACTCGTCAGCCTCTCATTATGCATGTGCCAGTATTAATTGCATTTAGAGATGAGATTCTAAAGGAGAAGTGAGAGCTATTTAGACCTCCATTCAGCTTGAAAGACAGCAGCTTTCTGTGTGACAGCTCTCGAGATGCTCTTGTGCTCAGCTTTCTCTCCAGCTGAAAAGCAGGTGTTGGGGAGAGAGCTGGTGTCGGAGCCACTGTATCAGCGCTGCCTTTTGTGCATGCCCAGACATTTATATAACCGACAGGATAATGACTCCGCAGAAGTGGCACAGAATTGACCCTTCTGCTACTGGATTCAGGCACGGCAAGGTAGAGAGTGGATCTGCTCCGTTGCTAGACAGCTAGAAGGGGGCAAGTGATGCTGAGCTTCGCCTGCTGTGCAAAAAGGGGAGGGTATTTTCTTGCTGCCGGATTGGGGGAGGTGGGTGTGGTGTTATTTATCGTCTCAGCTGTGCCTGCAGCACTTGGGAGCTGTGTTCGTGGCCTTGCTAACGTATTTAAAGTCGTGCAGAAATTCAGCTGGCACTCGCCCGTGCGTGCCTGCTGCGCGCTGCTTGCCCCAGCCCGGAGGTGCAGAGCCCTGCGGCGCCGCCTGCCAGCCCTGCCTGGGGGGCGGACGCGAGGAGGTCACGTCCTGCTTCCCAGAGGGGACTAAGCTGGAAGGCTAAATCCAGAGGATTCCAAGCTATGGGCTCTGCTTTCTCCAGCCTGAGGTGCGGAGGGGCTGTTCTCACCTTGCGGTGCGGCATGGGGGGTGGGACAAGGCTGTCCTCATGGGGGCATAGATGGGCACAGGCACCAAACACTCCCTCTCTCCACGGCCCCGGCTCCGAGTCTGAGGGAAATAACCCCTCTGGGGCCCAGGGCATTTGTGTCCAGCCTGTTGTGAGGGGGCTGAGAAAGCAGCAGCAATGGCAAATCCACTCCCTCAGAGTACCTCCTTTGCTTTGCACTAACCCAGCCCCGCCCTGGCAAGTTCTCATCCGTCTCCAGGAGCTCTCCATGGAGAACATGTCCCCTCACAGCCTGGCTCTTCCCAGCAAGCTCCTTTGGGTGTTCCTGTACTCCCTTAGATGCTCACTGCCCTGCATTCCCCTGTGCTGGACCGGCACCAAGACTGAACCACAGGCTTGGGGTCAGCAGCATCTCCACCTCCCCAAACACACACATTGCTCAAGAGCAGGCAGGGAGCAGCTCCCGCCAGGAGCTTCCCCACTGGAGGGGGAAGGACATGAGAAAGGCAAACAGAGCAGGCATCTGTAACCAGCCTTGGCCCCCTGCCAGGACCTTCTCATGAAATATCACATAAACCAGAGAATAAGTCACAGCTTGTTGAGGAAAACCAAGCACCAAGGCCCAAGGAGTCCTCCTTGACCTTTGTGTCCCTTGGCAAGGAGGTTAGCCCAGGGTAGCCTTTCAGTTTGCCTCTCTTCTCCAGAGAGGGAGAAAAGTTAGGCCCCACAGTCAGGCTGTTAGGAGGAAACCATTCAAACCTCTCATTTTGATCTGGTGTCAGCAGGTTCCAGGGGTCAACCCTGGCTCCACAGACACCCAATCAAACCCCTCAACACTGCAGGTGTGGGCCAAAACCAACCTGCACTGCCCCTGGAAGCCCCAAGGCATATAAATAGAAGACAGGACGTGAAGGAGGTCAAGTGAGCAGGGGATTTCACATAATCTGCTCCTGCCTGTGCTGCTCATTTGTGTCCCTTGCCCAGGACACAGGCACATGGGGACGTCAGAGCCAGAGGGACATTCCTGCACCGAGGCAGCTTTATCCTGGGGAACATGTGGGCTCCTGTCTTTTGCTTCACTCTCTGCTGCTTTTCAGGGCTGTCTTTTGTCCAGGGGTCTTCCAGAGCAGTGCCTGCATGGAAAATCCTTCTCTTTGTTGATGTATGGGGTCCTGGTGCCTGCCCAGTCTGAGACTGGTTTTCCAGCTCAGCAAAATCCGTCTGGATCAAAACTGTACTGGAACTTTAGTGCCTTGGGTCTGTTCATGGTCTGGAGGATGCTGCCTGCCCTCCACTGTGCCCCTTCCAAAGCCTCAGCTCTTGTGTCTTGGCCACCTGTCCCACTTCTTCCCAGTCCTTGGGCAGCAGCACTTGTCTCTTGCTTCTGCTACTTCTCTTTTCCAGAATACAAAGACTGGAGACAAATTCTCTCCTGGAACAAAGCTGTCAGTGGAACCACACTGATTTATGCCAGCACAGAGCTAGGTGGATAGGTGAGAGTCCAAAACAGAGCCCATTAATAGCCACTGGTCTTTAATGGTGGGAGCAATTAATCACCAGTAGAACCGATCTAGTGGCGTTCTGCTTCTCAGTCAGCTGCTCTCTTTCCATCCAGACCAGGTGCATGTCTGAAAGCTGCAGCAGGGCTTGGAAGAAGCTTCTCTCAACCATCCAGCTGTGAGGCTCCCCAGGGCACCACACTGTACCAAGGAGCTCTCCTGATGAGTCCAGCCTTGAGCTGCGACGCCGAGGTCAGTTGCACTGCTGTACCCATGGCTCACTAGCTATGCATTGATGGTGATGATGATGGTGGTGATGATGGTACAAGGTCTGACCAGGCTGTGGAACCCTGGTTTAGTTGTGGTGGAAGGGGTACTGATCATGCCATGATTGGAGACAACCGGGGCAGCCCCAGCATTTTCAGCTCCAGGCTCCATCTCACCTCCTCCTGCAAGGTTTTGTTCTTTGCCACTGCTTTCTCCTAGCAGCAAGGATGTGGTGGCTGAGCCACAGACCAGCCCTGCAGCTCTGACACTTCCCACACCTGCATACTCTGCTTTCTCCTGCGAGGCAGTGGAGCCAGCCACAAAGCTGCCCCTGCATCCTGCCCTGGCCACCCTGAAAGCAGCTCATGCCTGCTCCTATGGGCAGGGCTTGTGCCTCCCTGGGGTGCCAGCACCAGTGCCATTGCTCCAGGTGACTTGCTCCCCAGCCACCTACCAGCTCTGGGTGCAGGGCAGCACTGCCTACTTTTCCTACTTGTCCTGCAGCTTCCAAAGGGACAAGGATCTGCAGAATGCCAGCTCTGCCAGCCAAACCAGCCACCCCTGTACCCACTTGCTCAGGGACAGCCCCACCTCTGCAGCTAGCAGGTTTGCTCAGGCACTTGATGAGCCTTTAATTGAGCTGGTCCTGCAGGTAACACGGAGAGGGGTGGGAGTACACAGGCCAGGAGATGCTTTCCATACTTCCAGTCTCGTTTCTCCCTCTGCTGACTTAATTGGCTCATTAAGTGCCAATTTGACCTCCCCACTTTCAGATGTCTCCAGTCTCCACTGGTAAATAGATTTGTGCGTCTCCAGCGGAAACTCCCTCCAGCTGAGCCTGGCGCTGGAGCAGGAGGCTGCAGAGCAAGCAAAGGCAATGTCCGGCCCTGCCATGAGCATGGCCCCGCTGAAGCCAACTCGGTGCTGAACGGCAGCGAAACTCCCCTCCGAAAGAGAAGAGGAGCTGCAGGTAAAGGCAGCTGAAGCCGCAGCCGCCGGCAGCGTGCCCGCGGCGCAGCAGGGACGCACGGAGCAGGAGGTGACCCAGCGCTCCGGTGGCAGCTTTGTCATTGCCTTGGTGTGGGACTGCAGCAAGTCCCTTCCCATCTGCTCCCTGCCATCGCCTGGGAGCCAGGACGTGTGCGAGAGTGCGAGCATGGGCACGGAGCACAGCGCAACGGGGCACGGCTGCAGCGTGCCGGCTGCTGGCTCTGCTGAGAGCCAACCTTTAGCTGATGCTCTCAAGCAGGCTCCCCACCCAGACCCCCGTCCAGCCTCCTGCACCTCAAGGACAGAGCAGGACCATCCCAGGGCTGTTTTACACCAGATGAAGGTTCGCCAGCTGGGCAGTGCTGGGTGTCACTGTCAGCCTGGTGATGTCCCTATGGCCAAGAGCACTGCTCAGCCTCCTCCCCTGCCAGGATGTGAAGGCAAAGAGGCAGCCAGGCTGCTTGCTGGAATGGATAGCAGGGTGCTGGACTGTTCCATTTGGGAAGCACCTTAATTGGTGCAGGTAAAAGCATCCCAGGAGTTCTGCTCTGTTGCTTTGTGCCAGAAGGGCAGGGAACCAGTCCTGCCTGCCTTCCTTGCTCACATTGGGGCAAGAGGGAGGAGGTGATGGCACATCACAGAAGGTTCCCTTCTGCCCAGCACAGGAGAATGGCTGCTGGCGTCACCCATAGGACCAAAGCTAGAAGGAAATGAAGTATCTCCAAGGACAGGCCTTAAGCCGACTGGTGAGATCCTCCAGCCCAGGACCAGCACTCCCTTCCCCAGCCCCAGGGCCCCAGGGGAGGGGACAGGACAGGACGTACGGTTCGACTTTGTTGAAGAAGTGGCGGCGCAGCATCACGACCAGCGTGCCCAGGAGCAGCAGGGTGGTGCACATGGCGCTGCCTCCATCACCACGCAGCACCCCTGGCCCCTCGCATCCCTCCCGGGGGCACTGCTCGGCCCGGGGTTGTCACCCGTGCCCAGCTGGCCCGGCACCCTGCCTGGTGGCTCTCCCCAACAGCCACCTGAAGGCTGTCCCAGGGCTGGTTTTAGAAGGGATTAGGGGAGGATCAGATGTAATTAACAGGCAGCAAATGAGGAGACTCTCCTCTGACTGTTGGGCAGGAGGGAGGTGAGCGGTTGGTCCCGGACTCCTTGAGCACTTAATTGGCTTTGTCATGTGGTGCCCCCACCTTGACTTGCCCCCAGCCCTGCACCTCAGCCAGGCAGGTGCTGGGGGATGACATGTGATAGACCAAGCCCATTCCCATTCCATGGCTCCCCTAACCCATCTTACTGCCCCACCAGCCCCATCACCACCAGGGCTGGGTGCTCCCAATGAGGAGCAGGGCTCCTCATTCCTATGTGCCTCCCTCTCCTCTTTGTCCAGCTTTTCCTTCCAGCTCCTGCATTCCTTCTCCTGCAGACCTGCCTCAACCCGCTTCCCCCTTCCCGTCTCCGGTAATAATCTGACAGGCTCAGACCTGCCTATAATTCCCTGTGGACATGCCTCAGCCAGCTGATCCCTTGTCTGCATCCTCCCCTCACCCAGGCTGGGTTTGCCTCCTCCACCTCCTCACTCTCCCATTGCTCAGCAGCATGTACACCTCTTCTTATGGCATGGCTCTGGCCCCTCAGTCTCCCCTCAGACCTCTGTGCTCATTTCCATTATCGCACCAGGTTAGCCTTTCCCTCACCCTACAAGCTTCTCAGCTGTGGCAGTGAAGTGCCTTCACACACCTTGTCCTAGCTCAGCCCTTTGCAGTGCAAAACTCGACTTCTGGAGTCCATCACTCTGGGTTTAGGTTGAGGAGAACAACCAGGACAGAAGAAGGGAAGCTGTGTGTGCACACATGCATACTCATAAACCCACACTTAACAGGATTTAGTGGTGGTGACCTGGAGAAGAGCCCTGCAGCTGTGGGCAGTGTCCCTCTGGGTTTTGTCTCCCTGTGGGTTTTTGACCCCAGGTGGGGTTTTGCCATGAAGGACCTTGGGTGAAAGCTCCATCTGCCCACCTGCCCAGTGCTGCCTGTACTATGGCAGTGGGCTCCAAGCTGTGAAGACCTTCAGGTGCTCACCAGATCAGGGATGTGTCTCCCTTCAGGGCTGTGGCCAGGGCTCTGCACACAGCCCCGTGAGTTCTCCCCCCTTACACTGTGCCCGGGCTCTATTTTGACCCTGGAGCATGAGATGTGGGGGCTGACATGGGATGGACATTGTGTCAGGACGGCTAAGCGAAGTCCCAGCCTGGGCATTCCCAAGACTCATCTGGAAAAAAGCTTCCTCCTGCAAAAGTGTTTTGAAACCAGAACTGAATATAAGCAAACTAGATTGGTTCAGGTTCAGTGGCTGGCTGAGTCTGAAAGAGAAATCAAGGACAAGCTTTCCAGGAAGGCTGGCTTGCCATTCCCAGCCATCTGGGCCTGGAGATGTCCCCAGGTCCAGCTATGGCAGGGGCCTGGGATGGCTGTGGTTAATCCATCTCGGTGGACACGTCCTCTCAAAGTGCTCCAAACCCTAAAAACAGCACTCACAAGCAGCACTTGAAATGGCAGTAAACCTGAATCCCTCTAAGCCCATGGAGTAAACAGCCCCCAGCCCTGAACTTGGAGGTCAGCTGAAGGCGGAGGGGACAGATCTGGCCTCGCTATTGGCACCGGTGAGATGGGAAGCCTTTGGGAGGGAGGTGAAAGAAACATCCCAAGTGTTTCCTGCAGCCTGATGGAAACAAGAGTGAACAATTTCTTGCCAAGAAGAAGTGAGGTCACCGAGCGTGGAGCTGCCTTACGCAAGGCACCGGGGAGCACGTGGGGCAGCCGAGCCCCGTGTCCTGGTCAGCCACCCTGGAGCATGCTGGGCCCCCCAGGAGCATATTTTGGTATGCTGAGAAGTCATTGAAGCCAAATAAACAGCAGCTGCTGGCTGAGCTGGAGCCCAAGAGGCTGGAAGGACCTTCTTTTCCCTGGCAATAGGCAGTGTGGCTTTCGTAATCCCTGGGAGGACGTCGCTGCTTGCAAAATCTTCTCCCCTCGTTGAAACCTGGCAGGGCTGACACCAGCAAGGTCCCCAGATGCTGTCTGAGACCCTGAGAAACAGCAACCACAGGAGCTTGCTCACTTATGGACTTGTTTATAACCTTATGGTCCACCACGACCAAAGAGAGGACCATCACTGTAAGCACAAGCCATGGGTGTTCCCCAGGTGCCAAAGGGAGCCTGGCGTAGGGGCAGTGCCCAATTACTGGTCCCTCAGCTCACTTGACACTGCAGTGGGTTGCCCAAAGAGGTGGTGGATGCCCCATTCCTGGGAGGTTTTAAAGCTAGGCTGGATGGAGCTCTGAACGACCTGATCCAGTGGAAAGTGTCCCTGCCCATGGCAGAGGGGTTGGAACTAGATGATCCTTGAGGTCTTTTCCAACCCAAACCATTCCATGGTTCGATGACCTTGGGTGACCTCCATGGCCAAGTGCTGCCCTGCGTGGGAGCGTCTCACTTCCAAACACTCTCAGCTGATGCCAGGAGATGCTCGGTTCAAAGGCAAGGTAATGTGAGCAGATTAGTTAATGCTTCTTGCCTTAGCCCTCGAGAGCCAGGCTGGAATGGCAAGGAGCCTGGATGGGTTTTGAAGGCTTTTCTTTTTAAGATAGGAATCGATGGAGCCGTACGGGGAGCGCGGATAATGTGCTTGGAATAAGAAGCAAGGCTTGTCTTTGAGCCAGAGCGAGGTCCCTGACGGTGTTTACTTCATGTCCTGGCACCAAATGTGAGGTGAGATGAATATATTAGCTTCCTGGCCTTCCTGAGCAACGCCTGCCTCGCTCAGGCCAGCTTCAGGAAGCAAAAGAACAGCAAAGAGAATCTGTTTGGAAGCGCTGAGTTGTTTCTCAACACCCCTGTAGTCCTCCCTTACTGCTGCAGGGTCAGGCTGTGACAGGGGCTGTGCCCCTAGAGGCAGACAGTTCCTGCCGGTGGGAGAGATCAGGTTGGGGAGTGAAGGGGAAGGTGATGACACCGGAGGCTGTTCAGTGTCTGAGGAAGCTTAGCAGCTGGTTGGTACCTTGCACAGTGCTGGGTCAGTCACCTGCTTCCTGAGCAAGCACTTCTGCTGGTGGTTGCATCATAAAGTTTGAGTTTCCTCAAATCCCAGGGTGGGACTGTGGTGTTTTGCAACAGTTCCCAGGCCAAGATCAGGTTGGTGTGAGTGGGAAATGCTCTTCAGGTCTGCTTTAGGAGCTTCTTGCCCTGTCTGTGAGCACCAAGCAGCATCCAACCCTACTCCCAGGACCCCTCTTTGCTTCCTTTTGCTCCTTTGGATTTCCCAATCTTTTGTTTTTCCAGACTGCATGAGTCAGTAGGGATTTTTTGGGGAAGGGAGGTGGAAAGCTGGCACAAGGTTTGGGAAGATCATGGGGAGTCTGCATGTCTCACCCACACACCTCCCCTTTGCCCACTGCTGCCCAGGGTCCTGCTTGGGTATCTTCATCCCCTGCTCCCTTCCTGGAGCAGTGCTGCTGCTATCTAGTCCACAAGGCAATGTCCCTGGCATCCCATATCATCTTGCTCCCACATGGAGCAGGAGATGGTGAGATGGAGGTCAGAGTGGTCTGAGGGGTTGGGATCCTCTCTTGGAGCTGGGGGCTTGGGGCAGGGTCACACTGGGGGGTTTGCTTTCATGGCACTACAGACTGTGGTCTCTGCACAAAGCCACAGCTGCTGGAGCCCAGAGCAGAGGAACTCTGTTTCCATGCATGAAGGAGAGCCTGGGCTGGTTTGGTTTAAGTGCATTCCCCAGCAGCTCCGACTGCCCTGCCTGAGGTCTGGTTTCAATCAGAGGGATGTCTGCTCCTGGCTTTGCATTGAACAAGCAACCTGGGATTCACTTCCAGGTCTTGGAG
Source organism: Semnornis frantzii (assembly GCA_013399775.1). NCBI lineage: Eukaryota > Metazoa > Chordata > Aves > Piciformes > Ramphastidae > Semnornis > Semnornis frantzii. The sequence continues at coordinate 193,147 of VWYK01071439.1, read as the reverse complement.
GCTGGGGACAGCAGCTCCTCATGCTGTCATCTCCCTTGCCCAGCTCTTCCCAGCCTTGTTGAGAATGTGGAGCTGGGAGAATCTCAGTCTCTCAGTACTACTGGTCTTTACAAGCAAATTAGTCACCGGGAGTGCTAACAATGTGGACAATGGCTGTGTGATTAAACTGGGATCCCATAACACCCCACGTGGGCTTGGCACCCCCCACGATGAAAACACAGGGAGTGCTACAACACCATCTGGATCTGGGAGAGGTCCTGTTGGCTGTAGCCTCTTTTAACCCCCTTGGCACATTGTCATAGAATCCCAGAATGGTTTGGGCTGGAAGGGACCTTAAAGATCATCTAGTTCTAGTTCCAATCCCACTGCCACAGACAGGGACACCTTCCCCCAGACCAGGCTGCTGAAGTCCCAACCTTGCCTTGAGCACTTCTGGCAGGGGAGGAGCATCCACGAGTTGTCCTCCAGCCTGCTCCTGCAGTGCCAGCTTGCAGACCACAGGCACTGCTGGCACAGGGCTGGAGAAGCAGGATCACACACAGGGCTTCTGGGATCAGAGGAGCCAGGGAAGGAAACCTGCAATAAGTAGAGAGCATTTATCCAGGCTTTAGGCTAAATCCTTCCCTTCTCAAGTGGCAGGCACCGCAAAGCTGTTTCCTAAAGTCTTGTTATTCCTTTTCAGGCCAGGACTTTGCAGTTGGCAGCAGAGCTAGATTGGAGGTGAGAGGAAAGAGGAGAGAAGAGAGAAGAGAGAGGAGAGAGGAGAGAGAGCCACTGTGTGCTGGGGGCAATACTGGGTGAGCTGGGCTGGAAACCAAGGGCTTTGCTTCAGCAGTGTCCAGGGTGACAAGTCCAACATCTCAGGGTGATACAGAACAACAGCCTGACTTACTCCAAGAGGAGAACAAAGGAGGAACACCCAACCTGGCACTTATGTCCTTCAGTAGCCTTCAGCCACGCTGCTGGGAGCAAAAATGATGACAAGTTCTATCAGCATCTTCCACTCCCCACCCTGTCCAGCTCAGGAGGAAAAGGGGCAAAGTTAGGACTGCTCTTCTTGGGCTTTCCCACACTGATGCCTTCAACTTTATTTCACTTAAAATTCCAGGCCTACTCCTGCTCTGTCCTGGTTGGTGTCTGGAGGAGTCCTCACGGGACTCCTGGCATCACACCAGCACCAAGGGTTCCTGTGGCTCCTTCCCAAAACACTTCCCAAGGGAGATCAGGAAAGTCTCAGGACCACCTCAACTACTCATGTTTGTCAGAAGGTCCCAGGGAGCTGGCTTTGCTGGGAACACAAGAAGTCAGCAGCTGTTCTCCAGGAGCTGAAGAACAAGGCTGCCCACACACACATGGGAAGGTAGGCTTGGCCCTGAGAGGCTGGAGTTGGGGATTCTGCCTTCACCCCAGTGACAGTGGAGGAGTCAAGGGTGGGATCTGCCATCATCTGCATCCCACATGCTGTGGAGCTGAAATCTTGGACTTTTTTGCCTTCACCTCCCACTCGAGGATTGGGAGCCAAGTACATTTCTCATTGCACCCAGCGCACTGGGAGGAGGAGAGGCAATGTGGGAGGGCACTGGGAGAGTGGGAGAAGCTGTGGGCAGGGGGGCATGGACCCCACAGGAACATGGCTTGCTGTGAGCAGAGGCTGGGAGGGCCTGGAAACCCTAACCCCCTGCAGCCCTGCAGATGGAGGACAGCTTGAAGAGCAACTCGATCTCTCCCTGCAGTGTAGAAGCTGCAGGAGGAGCAGGCTGGGGCTCAGCAGGGATGAGGCCCCACCGGCAGGGCTGGCACAGGGGGACAGGTCCATGAGAAGGAGGTGGAAAGCAGGAGGGCTGTGGTGCATGACTGGAGATGGGAAAGGGATCAGGGTGTTGAAATGAAGTGGGAGCTGAGGGAGATGGAGCCATTCCTCCCATAGGGGTCACCCAGGCTGATCCCATCTCAGCCTGTCTGCTGCCTATGGGGACCAAGACACCTGTCCTAAGCCCCATGTCCCCGAGCCACCCTGCCGCAGTAGGGCATCGTGCTGAGCTCCCCTCTGGGACAACTGGCAGCAATCATGGGCAGGGTGAGCAAATCCCAACCCAGCCCTCCACAATGCACCTTGCACCAAAGGGACTGAGGGGTCACCCACATCACAGCAAGGCCATGGAGGCTGGCAGGCAGCCTTGCAATCCCCAGCAGGCTTCTGCAGCAATGGTGTCCAGGCAGCATCTTTTTTCCTTCTGGAAGGAAGTTGCATCCTAACCCTGAGCCCTTGAGAGCAACAGAAACCATGGAAACGGGTGGCTGGCATATGCCAGCATGTGCCAGTATGTGCCAGCATGTGCCAGTGTGTGCCAGCATGTGCCAGCAGGTGCCAGCAGGTGCCTGTGCTCCTGCCTCTGATCTGTGTCCCACATCTGGGACGAGACACAGAAGTTCAGGGCTCTTTGGGTTTGTTTGGGATTTCCAGGTGGCTTTCCTCACCACCACCTGTTTGTGCAGCAGGATGGCACATGGGAGCAGGGCTGGGCTTCTGCCACCACCAGATGTGATGTCCCCAATAAAAGAGGGGCAGAAACCTGGAAAGGGCTGGGGGATTTGTCAAGTACTTTTCTCATGTTTCTGAGCGGAGGCTCTTGAGTTAAGATGCTTTGACTCCTGGTATTGGGGAGCAAGGTGAAGCAACCACTGCAGCCAAACTCACCATGAATCCAGGTACCAGGCTGTCAGCCCAGTATTAAGACTTCAGTTGGGAAAGCTTTGAAGCATCCTTCCCTTTAAAGCTACAGCAAGTAATAACTTAACCACTGCCCCACCTGGATTATCACCCCAGCCTTTGTCAGAATTGGGGTTTCCTCCTTTTTGAAAGCTCTAGCACTGCATTGCTGTTTTGCTCAGGGTTTAAGCTGAGTCTAAGCTCAGAATCTCTTCCCCTGTGTTTTCAGAGGGTGATCGGCTTGGCTGCGCCATCCAGGGACCAGAGGGTTTCTCTGATGGGTGTTAGCCACCTTGGGACATAGTAGTTAATATATGATCTTTGGTTCACAGATGCTAACCCCAGTGCTTAATGAACAGGAGGCAAAGACAAGCTTTAAGTTAGCTGGTGAAAGTGTGATTTGGAAGCCCGTGGAGGTGTTACTGGGAACCTAGGTGGGGTCGGCCACGGCGTTGTTTGCACTTAGGTGGGCTTGGTCAGCTGCCAGGGGAGCCAAGCTTTGTGTCCCTGAGCAGAGGCATTGCTGAATGCAAGGGGCTCCTGCTTTTCTGGCGGGGGGACCTGCACTGGGGACCTGTGGGCAGCCTCTTTTCCATCAGCTCTCGTTACATCTGCAAGGGCAAGGTGGCCGAGGCCGGCTGGGAGGTAAAAAGCCTCAGCAGATCTGCAACAACAAAGCTCCGAGCCTCGAAGGGACTCAGCCCCTGCCTGCCCGGCTGTCCGAGCTGCACCTTCAGCCTGCCTGCCCGCTTGGCTGGCTGCCCGCCCGGCGAGGGTGCGCAGCGGGTGCGGGAGGCGGCGGTGCGCACCAGGCTCTTGTCTTGTCTCCGATCCCCCTCTGGGGGATTCTCGGTTATTACAGGGCTCGGCAGCATGCCTGCTCTCTGTACAGAGGGGCTGTGCTGCGGGTTCGACATGCCGGATCGCCAGGGAGCTGGAAATGGCATTCGGGTAAAAACCGACCCCAAAGCACCCGCACGAAGGCGGTGGGAAGCCTGGCGTGGAGGTGTTCCCACGTTCCTCGTCCCTGCCAAGATGCCAGCAGGAGCGATGCGATCGCAGAACAACAATAACGTGTCCATTTCAGTGCCTTAACTCTGCGTCCCTATACAGTCCTCCACCCCTCTACTATTGGGTCTTGCTGTGAGAAAGTCCCTGCAGGACAGACCTTGAACTCTCTGGGATAGCAGAGAGATGCAGCAAGTGGGGGTTCCTCGCACCCCTCTCTCTCCCTGACTCTCCATGCAGCCCAGAAGTCAGAGGTGAGCAAGGGTCTGTCCTTCAAAACCCAACTGCCTGGAAAATAAGGGAAAGCAAGAAGGAGAGTGGAAGCAGAGCTCAGTGCAGCCAGTGGGATAACTTTAATTCAGCAGTTTGGATCCTGAATTTCCTCTGAACTGTTTACAAGGGCTGGAAAAGCCCCAAACTTCCAGCCTTACCTTTCCCCAGACACGACCCAGCACCATCCTGATGTTGCTCAGAACATCTCCTTCAGCCCTCCCTCTCGGGGGGGGAACAACAACAAACCAACAAAAAAAAAAACACAACAAAAAAACAAACCAACAACAACAAAAAAAAAAACCACAACCAACAAACCGGCAGGAGGGAGGAGTGGGAGAGAGGAGGAGAGAGGGAGAAAGTGAGCTCACGTTCACACATTGGTAAAGAGGCTGGTCTTGCAATGCCTTTGAATATTTCACTTTTAGACAGTTCCCCAGCAGTCAGCCACATGCATCCGAGCCGAGCTGAAGCTCACTCCAGCCATGGGCAGCGCTGGGAGCTCTGAAATCTAATCGCATGCAGCATTCCTGCGGGATATTTTTTTAAACTCCCTATCGAAGGGGCCGGCAGCAGCAGCAGCAGGTCTCTCTCTCTCTCTCGCTCTCTCTCTCTCTCACACATACACACACACACACACACAGACATCCACACGTCGGCAGAGCCGCCAGCACCCGCACGCCAAACACCTTGTCTCTCCTCCCAGGATATACCTCCCCTCACCACACATCTCTCTTTATCTCCTCCTGGCTTCCCGCAGGAGCGTGCCGGCTGTTTTTCATGGAGAAAGTCCAGGGAGAAATGGAGATTGAGAGATGGGAAAGAAGTGAAGAGATTTCAGACGCAGAGAAAAAGGTGATTCAAGAGACATGGAGCAGAGTATATGCAAACTGCGAGGACGTTGGGGTCTCCATACTCATCAGGTATTTAAAACAACCAACGACAGGGAAAAAAAAAAAG
>VWYK01071439.1:162200-187947 GCA_013399775.1 Semnornis frantzii | reverse complement strand
GGGGGGGCACAGGCAGGAGAAGGGGGCAATGTGGGGGGCAGGTGCCCAGCTGCCCTGGGAGCAGGGTGTAGCGTGTTGCCTGATGGTATGGGGCTGTGTGGCAAGAACGAGGGGCAGGTCATGAGCCCAGGGGAGGTGCTCTGGAGGTGGGGAGGCAGGTGGGGTTTGTTGTGTTGTCTGGGGGTGTGACACTTGTCCAGGTACCCAGGGAAAGGACTGAGTGAGAATCCCACAGAATCCTGTGGATTCTTGGGGTCTGGGGGCTTGGTGGGGTGCAGCACCAGCAGGCCATTACCCTTATTGAAGAGGGGATAGAAGGATGAGGATGGCAAGGAGAGGGGCAGGTGAGTTGCCTACATTGACCTGTTGGCAAGCAGCAAGGATGCTCTCTGGAGAGCCAAAGCTGCCAATACCCATCCCAGGGAGCAGCACCGCAGGGATATCCCTGGTCACGCTCCTGCCTGGACCCAGCCCAGACAGGAGATGGGAAACTGGGTTGTGTCCTTCCCAGTTTGCTCCTGCAGCAGGGGACTGGGAGTGCTCAGAGAACCCCTTGGATGGATGTGCTGTTTATTAATAATCATCCGAAAGTTTTCCAAGAGGCTGAGCGCTGCTGCCTGGAGCCCACGGGATCTGCAGAGAGCAGAGGCTCCCCAATCCTACTGGTGAGCAGCTCCGGTTCCCCTCCAGGCTCACTGCCAGCACTGCAATGGGATTTTCCTAGCAAGACCCCTAGGCAAAGAATCCAAAATGACATTTGAGTCACCTCTCCTCCTCCTTCTCAAGTGTTGCCTCCTCTCAGAGCCAGCTGATGGCTGAGCTCACTCCCTCATGGCTCTGCTCCATGTACCAGCCAGGGTGATCTGGAGGTGTGGTAGCCCCACTGCTGGGGCACCAAACCTGTCTGGGGTGAGTTTGAAACCTGCAAATGGCAGAGGTCTGAGGGGTGCAAAATTACCACGAGCTTCAGCACTGGACTCGGCCAGCAGCCAGCTCCTTGCCTGGCAGCCAGGTCATGCCATGACCCCATCTGCAGGTGCAGCCAGGTGCCCTCCTGCCTGTGAGCACAAGAAGGGTGGCTGGGTGCCCACAGCTGGCACCAAGGGACTCATGGCAATGCCAAGGGCACCTCACTGCTTTTGGTGTGCCTGTGTGCAATGATATGGCTCAGAGCAGGGGTGGGAACAAGGGACAATGAGGTGCAGCAGCAGGGACTGAGCTCTAGTCCCAACTCAGACTTTCTCAGTTGAAGTTTCTGGTCTAGTTTTGTTTTTTTCCAGAGCCAGCTGTGGCACCATGATGGGGGATTGACCCTCACTGTGCCAAACAGGGCAGGACTGAACTGACTTCTAGGGTAAACCTCAGTCCTTGGTACCCTGGTTCTGCTTGACCTTGGCACATTCTCTGGCACATCCCAGCTAAACCTAGCACCCACTCTCTCAGCCAGAACTTCTTCAGGATGCTTTGAGTGAGGTCTGGACTTGCAGTGCATGTCCCTAAGGTCCCATTTGGGAGAGTCACCATCCCAGCTGGAGCAGTGCTGCTGCTGGAGCCCCATGCCGTGCTTCCAGTGATGCCCTCCTCAGCAGCCAACCCCCATCCCCTGCTGTCCTCTGTCCAGCTCAGCCTGAGCTCCCTGGGGATGCTGGTGTCTGGTGAAAGCAGGGCAGCCCTGGCCCAGGTTGGGAGCACCAGCGGCTGCTGCCTTGCAGGCTGCGGATCCCAGCTGGCATCAGCTGCCAGAAGTGGGTCACTGCATGGAGGCCGCCGGGAGCCCAGCCGGCACGGGCAGCCGCGGCCCCAGACGTGATTCAGCAGCTCCAGAGGTAGGGGTTGGGGAGGGGATGGTGAGTGGGTGCCAGTGTGGTGTGAGCTGACCTGCCCAGCGTGCTTCTGGCTGCACACACCCAACGTGCCCGGGGCTGAGAGCTGCCCTGGCCAGCCTCTGAGCACCACTACGGCACTGCTGCTGCTCATTGCCCTGCTGGGGAAACTGAGGCAGAAAGCAGTCTGCACAAGGGTGGGCAAGGAGAAGGAAGGGAGTGCAGAGCTGTGGGCCTCCCTTTGGTGCAGCCCTGCTGTGCAGAGCAGTGAAAGGAGGTACAGCTGTTCGCAGCCATGTTTCGGTTGTCAGGGTTGGGACCAAGTAGTTGCCTGGTAGCAGAGGTCTCTCCATGCTTTCTCTCCATGTTTTCCTGCTCCATCCCTTCTCTATCCCTTCAGAGGTGCTGAGGGCAGCGAATGACTCTTCCAAGTTGATGATTTCCAGCATGCCTGGAGATTAAAGGCTGCAATGAATCTGGGGCCTGATCCTGTGACTCAAGGGTGGGAGGCAACAAGGTCATAGAACCAACCAGGTTGGAAGATGTCCATCCAGAAGGCAGAGATGCTCACCCAAAAGACAGCAACAGGGAGGGCTGCAGTGTCAGTGCCCTGTAGGGACCCACTCCAGCTCCCTCTGCTCTCCTTCAGCCTCTGCCCAACCTCCTCCTCCACCCTCAGCCTTTCTGCGCTCCACAAATGGAGAAACTGAGGCACAGAGCTGGGCATCATGTTCCCAGCACTCACAGCTGCTGCTGGTGCATTTAACCATGGCAAACCCCCCAGGGTCCTGCCAGCAGCACAGTGGGGTCCCGGTCCTGCAGGGCCTCCGGGCTCTCAGGGAACATAAACACAAATAATGGGGAGCTCTGGCTGAGCAGCCACCGGATCATGGGAATCTGAGCTGTGTGGTTACAACTATGTTACTAATTGACAATTTCCTCGGTGGGGGAGCCTCGAGCCGGAGGAAACACAGTGCTTCCTCTCCACGCTCATCTGCTCATCTTCCTCCTCCTTGAGAGCTCAGGGACCTCTGCAGGCTCCAGCTCGCAGCCGCTGCCTTAACCCTTGCTGGAGCCGGAACTGAAGCTGGAGCTGGAGCTGCCTGCTTGCAGCTGTGTCTATCAGCTGGGCCACTGCCAAGTGGGCACCCTGGCCAGCAGAGCTGGGAGCCCTGGGCCGGAGCTCACCCACAGGCTCCACGGTTTGTCGCTGTGCCTCAGTTTACCCACCTGTAATTTAGGAATTGGTCTTTTTTTGGGTAGGCAGCCCTCACTAGAGAGCTTACAGCAGGGGAGGCATGTGGGGAGATCTGGGCAGCCTGCAGCAGCTTTGGCATCTGCACCAGCTCTGGCACCTCCCTGTGTGATGCAGGAACTCTTCAAGCACACAAGCAGTGCTTCCCCAGCATCCCACTTTCTCCTCCACCTTCCCAGTGGTTTATTGCCAGTAGCCCACACTGCAAGGGTGCACAGAGGGATAAGAGCACCCATGGGGCTCAGCCCACCCTCCACAGCATATTGGGGCTGGGTGCACTCAGGGTTGAGCAGCAGAAGGGGCTCCTTTGCAGACCTCCTTTGCAGAAGGAACACCCTGGCTCCTTTGCAGACCTCAACTAAGCCTGGGACAGCAGAGCTAAAACCACAGCCTGCCCTGCCCACCATGGCCATTTGCTCCCACACACATGTACCAGATGTGGAGCCACAAAACTCTACAGATCCCATCAGAGATGAACCCCAGGGACAGCTTCTACTAGCTCACAGACAAAACCACACCAAATGTTCTTGCCATGCCAAGCACAGTCCATGCAACCTGCCACAGCCACCACAAGCTGTGCCACCTCCATGGGGTTTCTCCATCACTTTTCCTTCCAGCTCGGCTCCAAACCCATCAGCTTTCCAAATTTTCACACTCGTGACCTTCTTCATCACTCCCAATATGTCCTTTCCCTCTGAGGAGGTGTAGTAGAGGAAACTAAAGGATTGCCAACGCAGAATCCAGCCCCCAGATTTCAACACCTCCTTTCTCCAAGCTAACACACCTGGGTTCAGGCAGTTTGCAGAGAGCTTTGAAATATAAAAGCACTCCCTGGATGCCAGACATCACTGCAAGTTATAGGTTAAAATAGCAAAGAGCCTGAGTAATGAGTCTGGCATTGAGGCAGAAATCCTTTTTTTATTTTCAGCTGAATCTAAAAAAAAAAAAAGAGTTGAATCCACCCAAAAGTGCCCTTTAAAGCAAGGATTTTGCAGACACCCCCAAAGCCAACATGTGTTTTGTGGAGGTGCCCATAGGGAAGGGGTCCATGTGGAGGTGCCTGTAGGGAAGGAGTCTGTATGGAGGTGTCTGTAGGGAAGGATCTGTATGGAGGTGTCTGTAGGGAAGGGATCTGTAGGGAGGTGTCTGTAGGGAAGGGATCTGTATGGAGATGTCTGTAGGGAAGGGCTCTGTAGGGAGGTGTCTGTAGGGAAGGGATCTGTATGGAGGTGTCTGTAGGGAAGGATCAGTATGGAGGTGTTTATAAGGAAGGGATCTGTAGGGAGGTGTCTGTAGGGAAGGGATCTGTATGGAGGTGTCTGTAGGGAAGGGATCAGTATGGAGGTGTTTATAAGGGAGGGATCTGTAGGGAGGTGTCTGTAGGGAAGGGATCTGTATGGAGGTGCCTGTAGGGAAAGGGTCAGATCCTGGTTGCTGAGAGGCAAATTTCAGAGGAAAACAGCTCCAAGAGAGCCCCTGGCACAGTATCTCACTCCCCTTAAAAGACCAATGCCTCTGTGTGGCCATGTCCCTGTCCCACAGCCTGTCCCATGCTTGCCAGCCCTTGTGGTCAAGCTGGAGAGATGTTTTTCTAGAGACAGAGCCTGAGAGCAGGAGGACTCTGATCTGCTGATGAGGAAACACACAAGGGACATTTCCCAAGACAGCAGCCACCTCCACAACCAGTGAAGAGGACGAGTGTGGGTTCAGTAAGCTCTTATACTGCTGAGTTTTCTCTCTGTCTGCAGCACCTGGAACCAGCCCTTTCAGCTGCTCCATGGCCGAGGTGGCTGCTCAGGACTGACTGTGGCATGTCCCACACCAGCCACAGCCTCGGGGCTGCCAACGGCTCTCAGGGTGGCCTGAGAAGAGCTTGTCCCATGTGTCCTCTCCCAGCACTGCCTTTGCATCCCTTGCAAGACTCACAGGGCTGGAAGGATCCCACAGGACACCCCAAGAGCTTCGAGGACATGTCCAGCCAAGGGAAGTAAAGGCACAGGGAGGTTGAACACTGTCCCTGGATGGTTTCCCTGGCTATGGCTGGGGACATGCTGGGTGTGCTGGTACCAGCCCTGAAAATTCCTCCCCAGGAGGGCCAAGTCTCTGCTCTGTTCATGGGCTCCACTGATGAGGCTGCTGCAACAGAGCCTCTGGACATAGCTCGGTCTGTGGGCTCCCACAGCTCAGCAAGGTAGGGAGATGTCAGGACAGCCCTCTCTGGGCTGGCAGATGCTGAGTGTGGCTGAGAAATGGGGAGTGCTGGTTGGCTGGAAATCCTGCTGGAGCACAGCACTGAAGGGTCTACTGCTAGCACTGAGCTGGGGCTGCTGGAAACGAGCAAGGGAGCGTTGGAGAGGAGATGAGGTGGTGGATGTCCAAACTGAGGCTCTTGATGTGTATGGGTGGCAGGTCCTGGCACAGGGACTCCATGGATTACCCCTTCTCTGCTCAGCCTCATGTCACCTCCCACTTCCAAAGCCTTCTGCTGTCCCTGGGTGCTGGGGACACAGCCAGGCCCCAGCAAGCTCCATCCTCACCATGCATCTGCCTCAGAGGCAGGAGTCACCACCATATGCTACCACTGGCTGCTGCTGAGCCATGCTGTGACTGCTTGGCAGGGCCGTGGGAAGGGTGTCTGGTGCAGGGGGAGATGTTAGTGCTGGGGTGGAGGGGCTGATGTTGGCATCCCTGCATGCTGCCTGCACCCAATGGGCAGGAACACAGGCAGGGAAAGAGGTTTGGCAGCAAGGAGGGGCAAGAGCAACCACGGGAATGATGAGGATGATGCCGTGGATGAAGGCACCAAGCAAAAGGGATTGCAAGAGCCATAGAAAAGACACTTTGGCACTGTTAACTCATGTACCTGATGAAGGCTGCCCTTAGCCCTAGCCCAAAGGTCCATCTCTGCAGCTGAGAGGCTTTGGACTGAACCCACCTGTGTGGTAGGGGGAAGGTAACAGCACTGAGGACTTGGAGGTGAGACTGAGCACAGAACAGTGAGCAGGATGTGCCCCTGGAGGTTGTTTGCTCATGCCCAAATGTATTTATTTGGCTATATCTTTGCTGCTGGGTCCTCTGCCAGCCTCACCATTGTGTCCTGGCCCCTCTGCCCTAGGGTTCTGTGGTGCTCAGGGCACTGCAGCCTCAGTTGGAGGAAGGCACAGCTACCTCTCTTCTCCCTCAGCTGGAGAAGAAAGTTAGCACCAATGTGTGGGCTGAGGGCTTGGCCCCAGGCTGGAAACAAGATGATGGACTACAGGTGGCTATGAGGAGCAGGAGGAAGGTGCAGGAGAAGCAGTGAGCCAGTCCTCTCCATAATAAATAGCAGCACCACACACCACCTGCCTACCCATTATCAGCTGCTTTGTAGTCACCCCAGCAGAAGAGAGCTGGAAGGAAAGGCCTGAGAAAGGATGTGGAGAGATTCCCACATTAGAGAGAGTTTCTTCCCACATAGAGGGATGAGGCAAGAAGAAAACATGAAGACATTGCTAGGAAAATCTTGCCAAAAAAAAAAAAAAAAGGTCTGTAAGTGCTGGCTGGGGGCTCAGCTGGAGCCTCCCAGCAGCTTCAAGGGCTTGCTTCAATTTTTTCCAAACCGCAGTTTGCAAATGGTGAGTGAAGCTTCAAAGGGACCAAGCAAGCAGCACTCAGCTGTCCTCTCTCCTGCTGCTGGGGAAGGAAGGAGGTGGCTGGGCTTGAAGATTTCCATGAGAGGTTTGCTCTGCAAGGTCTGGGGAAAGGGAGGATGTTACTATCAGATATTACTATGGGAGTTAACAAGTGATAGGACAATGGGAAATGGCCTCAGGCTGTGTCAGGGAAGGTTTAGGTTGGGCATGAGGAACAATTACTTCCCCAAAAGGGTTGTTGAGCCTAGGCCCAGGCTGCCCAGGGCAGTGGTGGAATCCCCAGCCCCGGAGGGATTTAAAGGCTGTGTAGATGTGGTGCTGAGGGAGATGGCTTAGTGCTGGGTTACTTGGAGCAAAACTAGAAGTGGGTAGACTCAGCCTGGATGTTAGGAAGAAGCTCTTCACCATGAGGGTGGTGAGACACTGGCACAGGTTGCCCAGGGAGGTGGTGGAAGCCTCATCCCTGAAGGTTTTTAAGCACAGGCTGGATGGGGCTCTGGGCAACCTGATCTAGTGTGAGGTGTCCCTACCCATGGCAGGAGGGTTGGAACTGGATGATCCTTTCCAACCCTGACAATTCTGTGATTCTGTAGTGGTTGGACTTGGTGATCTTTAAGGTCCTTTCCCACCTCGAGAATTCTATGGGGCAGACAGGAGGAGAAGCAGCATCTCCTCCTGAACAGAAACCAAGTTCCCAGCAACTGCACTGGCTTTGCACCTTAATTATTTCCTTTGGCTCTACTGCTGGGAAGGGGCTGTGTCCTTAAAGTTGTTAGAAAGGCAGAAGGCAGAGGAAAAGCAAAGCTGATATCCTGTCTGTCGGGCCCAGATGCAGCTTTCTGAGGATGAATTAGAGGCTGCAGAATGGAACCGCTTAAAAAGAAATGTAATGAGATGGCTCTGCAGGCATCTGCTTCCTATCAATCATCATTTGGGGAGCTATGCAATGGTAAATATCAGCTTTCAATGGCTCTGGAGGGAGTAAAAGAGCCCAAAAGCCTCGCACAGGGTGCAATGAGCCAACAAAATTCCAGAGCCTGGGATGTTTGGACTCTGGAGAAGCGTTCTGTAGATGGAAAAACCCCGAGTGACACCTCTTCCACTTCTCTATTGTTTGAGTTATTCTATCTCTTCCTTTCCTCTGGTTATATTTAACCTTTGTGTTAAATTAATCTTCTCTGTTTATTAACAACCACCCCTGAGTGAGCCTCCTCCCCTCTTCTTCTTAGTTCAACAGCTCAAACATTTGCTTCGGGCCAGAAGTCCTTGCTGCAGGTTTCTGCCTTCCTCCAGCCCTAAGAAGAGAGGCTCTGGCCAAGGAGCAGTGGCTGTAGGTCTCTGGCCAGACATGGATCTGCATTGCAACTTGAAGCAAAGGTGGTTTGGACTCCCCTGTTTTGGTTCCCCTTTGGTGAAAGCAAGCAGGGGTTGAGCAGCTGAGCTCATGAGGGGTTTGCTGGTTTTACATCACTCCAGCACCACTGATGTCCCTCTGGCAGGTCCCTTAGGGAAGCTACTGAGCTCATTTCCCATGAGAACACCACCCTGAGGGGCTGTGGAGCAAGGAAAAGTTGGCAATTAAATGTTTGGATCATTCACAGGTCTGGTCTCACCCAAGGTGGGGGCTTTGGGGTGGTTAATCAATTTTTGCCTCTGGAGTTGACAGCCAAATGCAGCAGAGGGGTGGTGATGGTGGTGTGGGAGAGGCATGGAGACTCTTCTGCTCCTGAGGGTGCAGGCTCCTTTTGGTTCTTCTCTTGGCAGCAAGATGCTGTCATTCCTGGTAGTGCAGGGCTCTGTACCCCCTTGCTCTACCCTTCTGCTGAAAGAGCCTGATTCAGACCAGGAGTCTCTCTCAGCTCGTTGCCTGGATCTTCACAACATCAAGCCCTTAGGCTGAAGACCAAATAGGGCCTTTCAGGGACCTTTGAGATTCAGAGGCTTCTGCTGGCAGCCTTCCTCACCTGCATCAGCGCAGGCTGTGGGCAGCAGGTCCCCCTTCCAGCAGCATCCCCTGCTCCCAGGGCCTAGGGGGATTCCTGCCAGAGCTGGAGGGTGAGGGGGGAAGGATCCATTAGCAGGGATGGCAAACCCCTCAGCAAGGTGTTGGTAGCTGGTCAGCATTGATCTCCAGGGCTGGCTGGAGCTGCAGCAGGCTGTGCAGAGATGATGGGGAGTGGAAGGAATGAGAAGGATGTTGGGGTTGGAAGGCAGAAAATGGTCCCATCAAACTAGAGAGGAACATTTGTCCTTCTCTTGGGAAATGCTTGGGGCAGAACTCTTGAATCTGGTTCCATCTGCGTGGTCCTGGCTGGCTCTGTCCCCTGGCCAGGGGACCAGTGTCCATTTCTGAACCACTACTGACAGCTTGGAGGTGAAGGGTAGGGACTGAGCATCTCTGTGGTGACAGAAGCTGGGAGCAGCCAGGCCTGGGAATGATTTCTCCTGACAGAGACCAAATGTGTGGGGAGGAGCTTTGCTGGGGGAAGGCTGCACAGTGAGAAGAGGAGTTTTGTCATGGGTCCCCTTCAGGCTGTAAAAGCAACACCTTATCTCCCCATTCCACCTTCCTTCCTCCCCCACCCTTTCCACTGCACACTCTTCACACCTCCAAAACCTATTTTGGGCCATCTGATGAATCCCAGATGCCTCAGGGAAGCAGCAGAAGTGGTGGTGCACTCCAGGAGCTGCTTCACACCGCTTCCTTGGCAATGCCCACAAGCTTCTGCAAGCCAAGGGAGAGGGGGAAGGAGGGGAGCAGGGAAAAGGAGGATAACAGAGTGGTAAATGAGCCTGGTCCTCAATACTGCCATTATTTGTGGAGTGGTGAGTGGAGAAGGTGATCATGCCTGGTTCTAGAGGAAGGCAGTGATGGTTAGAAAATGGGGTGAGTTCATGTGGTTTGGGATATGCTTGGGGAGGAGGTTGCCTTTGTGGAGCTGGGGATGGTGTGGGATAGACCTGGGAGCTGCCTGAGCATCCTTCACTGGGCCAGGTGAAGATGGCAGCCCAGGAGCAGGGGTGAAAGTGGGGAGCAAACGCTGCTGTGGTTCTCTGCCGTGTGAAGCAGGCAGCAGGAGGTGGTTAATGTGGCTCCAGTGCCAACCCTGCTGCTGAGAGCAACCACCTGTGGTGCTGGCATTGGTATCCCCAGCCCTGCACCCTGCTGCCTTGTGCTCTTCAAACCCCTCCCAGTCCTACAGCTTGGTGGAGAACTCAGGACATCAGCTGCAACCCCACTTTAATTTGCTTCAGCTGCATTTCATTGGCATCTAATCTTGCAGAAAAGAGGCTCCTCAGCCCATCAGGGGCTGGGTGGGGGCAGAGTGTGTCTGGGGCATCTCTCTGTTGGGGGAAGCAGCTCCTGGAATAGGCATGCAGAGACTTGAGCTCAGGGCTGAATCTTACTGGAGACTCTGATGGGGATGATCTGTGAAATAGTGGGGACACTCTAGGCAGGAAGAAGGTATTTTGGGTGGTAATGCAGGAATAAAGCCTGTGGGGCCAGGAAGCTGCTGTGTGCCTGGGCAAGAGGGGCAGGAAGAGGCCAAATGGGATAAAGAGAGGTTTCCATGCTCCTCTCCAGCTCTGTGGGACAGATGTTTTTGTGTGTGTGAGCATGTACACAGCACTTGGCACACCTGGATGGAGTCTCTGGGTATAGAATCATAGAATAGTCCGGGCTGCAAGGGGCCTCCAAAGGTCATCCAGTCCAACCCCCCTCTGCAGTCAGCAGAGACATCCTCAACTAGATCAGGCTGCCCAGAGCCCTCTTGACCAGAGATGGGGCCTCAACCACCTCCCTGGGCAGCCTGTTCCAGTGTTCCACCACCCTCATAGTGAAGACCTTGTTCCTAACATCCCATCTAACTCTGCTCTTGCAGATCCCAGCCTTGCCTCTGCATGGCAGATGAACGCCCAGCTCTGATGTCCTTGTAGCAGATAGGGAAGGTCGAGGAGAAAGGCAGTAAGCTGCTGGTTTTTAGGCAGCTGAATGCCACAGCTGGTTTTTAGCAGTAAGCTGCTGGTTTTTAGGCAGCTGAATGCCACAGCTGGTTTTTAGCAGTAAGCTGCTGGTTTTTAGGCAGCTGAATGCCACAGCTGGTTTTTAGCAGTAAGCTGCTGGTTTTTAGGCAGCTGAATGCCACAGCTCCTGGAGAATTCCATGAGAAAACCACCTCTGGCTGTGCCGCGTGCAAGAAGGAGGCTTGCAGCATCTCTGCCACTCCACACTTCACTCTAACCTCTCAGCCTCCTCTCACCCTCCTGATGGTCTTTCATATTTATTGTTTCTTGAAGGTTTTTTGTCAACTTCCCCTCAGCCAAGCAGTACTTCAGCCAGTTCAAGCACATGGAGGACCCCTTGGAGATGGAGAGGAGCTTGCAGCTGCGCAAGCACGCTCGGAGGGTCATGGGTGCCATTAACACTGTGGTGGAGAACATCAATGACTCGGAAAAGGTCTCCTCTGTTCTGGCCTTGGTGGGCAAGGCCCATGCCCTCAAGCACAAAGTGGAGCCCATCTACTTCAAGGTAAAGCATAGGAGCAAACAAGCCTTGTTCTCTGTGATGCTTTAGAAGCTTCAGAGAGGGAGATGTGGTGGCCTGTCCTCTCTTGGAGGCAGATGGCTGGTCCTGGAGGTTGCTTCCTATGTGGCAGCAGCATCATAGAATGGTTTAGGCAGGAAGGGAACCTCCAAAGCTCATCCAGTTCCAAGCCCCTGCCATAGGCAGGGACACTTCCCACTGGAACAGGTCACTCAAGGCCTCACCCAACCTGGCCTTGAACACCTCCAGGAAGGGAGCATCCACAACCTCTCTGGGCAAACCTGTCCTACTGTGACGATGTCCCACACAGATTCCTAAATTCAGCCCACATTGGAGCACCAAATATCTCTCCCTGCCAAGGGAACCTCACCTGCCTGCAGCCTCTCCAGCATGGTTGTGGCTGTGTGTCCCTTCTGGCAGAGATCAAGCATGGTAGAAGGATCTGAATAATCTGAGGTGCCCAAATTAGGGAGATGCTTGAAGTTTCAAGCACCACCCCACCACAGCCGGGTCTGTGCCTCCCCGGTGCCCAGGCAGGCTGCTTTACCTGTCCTGCCCATCCCCTGGGGCGTCAGCAGACCTCCTGAACTCCCGTTTGTCCCACAGGGCATTGCCATTCCCAACCTCAGCACCAGGATGAAGGTGCTTAGGTAACACACAGCCGCATTTGCCGCCGGCTGCTCCCTGGGGAGGTATTAACCCTTTGCTCCCTCCAGAAACTCACCGGTGTCATGCTGGAGGTCATTGCTGAAGAATATGCCAACGACTTCACCCCGGAGGCTCACGGAGCCTGGACCAAGATGAGGACCCTCATCTACACGCATGTGACGGCGGCGTACAAGGAGGTGGCCTGGGCGCAGTACTCCACTGCCACCCTGTGAGCGGCCAGCGGGGCCAGGCGAGGGGCAGGGAGGGCTTTGCTCGCTCCAGGACTTCACTCTGGTCTCTTCTCAAGGTCTTCACTCAGTCTGGGGAGCCCGGTAGGGCCAGCTCTGGTAGCTGCCAAGTCACAATTTGATCTCCACGGGGTTTAAAAACTAACTAAGCCAAACCGGTAGAACCACGAAGGGTGTGGGTGGGTCGGGGTGAAGCAATTGCAGCAGGGGAGGCTGGAAGGGGATGCAGAGCAAGGGGAGAGCGTTGGTTGTTGGCTCCATCTTACCGTCCTGGCCCTTCCCTCACCACCCCCCAAATCCTGCAGTTCGCTTGCGCCATCTGAAGTCCCTCACACGAGCTCTGCTGGCAGCAGCGAGGTGCAGCAGTGAGGTGCAGCCCTGCTCGCTGTCAAACCGCACCGCCCTCGTTTTCCATGATAAACCCCTGGGGCAACCCAGCCCCTTGCTTCTGGGGGCCGCCAGCTGCCCGCCTGGCACTTTGCTTTGCACTTTCTCTACTCCCCTGGAAGGGTGGCAGGGCTGGTGGCTGCCACCAGAGCTGCCCTTGGCTGTCCACCAGCCTGCACCGTGGGCTGGTAGCAGCCCTCACCTCTCCTGTCAGCCCCTCTCCTTGGCTGGCTGCTGCAAACCCTCCTGGGGCTGGAGGGAGCGAGGGGGTGAGAGAGCTGTGCCCACCGCAGCGTGAGAGAGTGGGGAAGGAGGGAGGGGCTTTGGGCTGCCTTCCCTCGTGGCTCAGAACATGGTGTGTGGGTGGGATCCCTGTGCCAGAGGCAGGATGCTGTGAGCCCACTCGCTTCCCTTCAGCTCCGTGGGCAAGAGGGATGTGCATGAGGATGGGCTCGGGTGGGCACACGTCGTGCCATTGCCCTGAGAGCTGCCATGTGCCAGTCTGTGTCTCCAGCAGCCAGGACAGTGCAGGGATGTAGGACTAGAGTGGCTCTGCCCTGGTTGGTGAGAAGGGAGGCTCAGGCTGTAAGCAGGAGGGGAAAGATGAAGCAGACCTAGCAGCAGGGATGCCTGGGTGTGAAGGGAGGTCTCTGCTCTGTTAAAACGAACAAATAACTCCTTACACAGAACATCTGCCCCCCTCGTGGTGGAACTGGGGTTCTTCAGAACAAGTGCCTGGTAGAAATCAGCCTGTGCAGGAGCTAGGTTCCTCCTGGGGACTGGCAGAGCTCCCAGCCGTGCCTGGCAAAGGGCTCTGCCCCTGAGAAGGAGATGTGGCTGCAGGGTTCGCAGCGCTCATCCTGCCTCCAGCTCCTCCTGAAGCTGTGAGTGAGTCTGGTTCCTGCCTCAGTTTCCCCTTTGGTTCCAGATGGGAGGAGGAGCAGCCCTGTGGCCTCCTGCACACGTGAGCCCGGGTTTAGATGATGATACTCTGGGGACTGAGTCCCAAAGGACTGGGGATGAAGCATCAGCTGTGCAGGGCAGCTTTGGCACCCCTGTCACCCAGTATTTCTCCAAATGTCTGCTATTTCTAGAGCTCCAACCTTGAGGGCAGTGTTAGCTGTGGAAGTGGGAGAGGGGTTCCCTTCTGGATTCCCTCTGGTCTTGCTCCATCACTGCCCTGGAGAGCCAGGGCTTCCCCAGGGAGCCCAACTCCTCTCCTGGATGTTGTCTTGACAGGCAGTGAGCCTGTGGTCCTGGAATGGGGTCCCCACAACCACCTTGGGGACATCCCTCACCCTGCCTTGGGGAGACCATTGAAGGGGACAGCAGTAACTCTCCCTGGGGCTGACCTCCCTCCTCTAGAGCAGCCAGCCAGAAGCTCTTGCCTTGCTCACCTCCATCCACTTAATCTGTGCTTCTAACCATCCCCAGGGAGCAGGGTGTTTTCCTGTTCCTGCTGGTTTGCTTCCATGGCAAGTGGCATCTTTGCCCCCCCAGCCTTGGCCCTGCTTGGTAGGGGGGTTACCAGCACTGGGTGACCACTCCCAGAAAAGGTCCCAGTGGGATGTTTCCCTTTCCTCTTCCAGCTGAGAAGCCCATACAGAGGGGCAAACTCCCAGTCCTGCCCTCTGCATTGCTCATGCCATGGCACTGGCACAGCCCATGCCCAGGCAGTGACCTCCAGGTCAGAGCTCAAAGTAGCAGGAGAGGTTTACTTGGGGAAAAATGTCTTCTGCTCCGCTGGACTTGGTTAGAAGCAGCCAGGACTTTGTACCAGGGCTCTGGGCAAAAAGGGATTTGGGGAAGTCTCTAAAACTCTTGTCTGTGTTCCTCATCTCTCCCTCATCTTCCTGCAGAGCTTAGGTCCAGGAGTAGTCCCAAAATAGCCCCAGGATTCCACTAGTGCCACTGCAGCTGCCCTCTTTGGCCTTGCAGTTCTTTCCTTTCTATGTCCCACCATAAAACAGGTGGAGAGGAGTGATGGAGCTGGGAGCAGCAGCACATCCTGGGCATACACAGATTGTTGGGAGGGAATAACAGCTCGGACACAGCTGTCCTTGGCAGCATGCAAGGTCACAGGCTTCATAAAAGGAAGGGATGGGCAGAGGGTGACAAGTGATGCTGGTGAGGTGGGGTGTCAGAGTCAGCACCCCTGAAATCCAGCCACCAGCCTGCACCGCAGGAGGTGCCAGCAGCCGGTGCCTCCGGCTCACATCTCTGTGTCAGAGCAGCTGCTCACCCTTTGCAGAGCTGGCAGAGGCAGCTGCTGGCCAGGGTCAGGGTTAGGATGAGAAAGGACCTGTCCAGTCATGGACTTTGCTCCAGTGGAAGGCTGGAGAGTGACCACTCTGGGCACAGCTCCAGTGCTCCCTGCCAGAGCCCTGCGTGCCTGCGCTGAGTTCCCGGAGTCCCCCTGCTCTGTGGGTGCTGGGCCAGGGATGCTTCCAGACTGGGATGTTTCCTCCTCAGACAAACTCCACACATGAACCTCTGAGGTTAGCATTCTCCAGGTGGGAACTTTATTTTTCAGTGCAAATTCTTCCTCTCCCTTCCCACAACCCAAAATTAGACTTGGTTGAGGTCAGCAGGGAAGTAATTTTTGGGGTGGCCAGAAAGTCTTACAGCCAACCCACCAGAGTGCCTTGGCTTTGGGGGAGTAGCAGCAAGGTGTGTGTCCCCCTCCTCTANGAGTTGTTTTTGTTAGGTTTCTCTTGCAGCTCCAGAAAAAGCTGCCCCCCAGCCTCCTGCACCCACGCCTCTGTGTGTGCTGGGCTTGGCAATTCTGCCAGCAGCAGGTTGGTTTGGTTGGGTTTTTTGTTTTTTTTTTTTTTTTCCACAAAGCAAATCCAGGTGTGTGCAGCTGCTATCCCTCAAGGAGCTCCTCCCCCCCTCCAAACCCCTCATCAGCCACATTTGCTGGTCAGTCAAATATATGCAAGCAAAAAAACCAACCCAACCCCTGTTTATTTTTACCAGCTCTGTAGGATGTAAGATGAAGCAGGGAGGGTGGCCAGGGCAGAGACAGAGCTGAAGCAAACACCCCCTCTTCATTGCCTGCAGCAGAACAGCCATGGCTTAGAGTGGGGAGAATTCTCATCTGGGGAGAGATGAAAATCAACCAAAAAAAAAAAGGTGAAACTATGATTCCAGAGGATAGGGCTGAGGAATGCCACGTGGAGGAGTCCTGCCTCTGAGCAGGGCTCTCCAGTGCACACACACATGCACATCTGCAGTGCTGCTCCCTGTTAGTGGAGCTCCTTCAGTGTGTGTCCCCTGCCCCCAAACCCAGCACAGACAGATGGGGACCCATTTGCCCCCCATTGCCTCCAGGCCCTGCTCACCTGGGGGTGAGAGGTGGGGCTCCACCTCTCACCTCCTGGCACGCCTAGGCTGAGATAAGGGTGCTGGCCTTGTGTGCTTTGGGCTCAGCTTTGCTCTCCTTGGTGGCAGCAGGTAGGGACCAGCTTGCAGGATTCCCCCAGAATTCATGGATCAGAAGCTGGGAGCTCAGGTAGCTCATGGCACCAGCATGTGCTGGGATCAGCCAATCTTTCCCCTTCCCTGGGCAACCACCCATGTCCCCCAGTCCTATTTGCCTTCTCCTAAGGATGCTTCCAGGCTGCTCCTGCTCACTCTGCTCCTCTCTGATGGCTGTGCCATTGTGGCTGCCCTGTACCAGGCAGCCCAGCTCAGCCCAGATCCTGGAACCAGGGCAGGATCTGGCCCCTGGCTCAGCCAGTGCTTCTGTGCTGGCATCAGGGTTGGGAGAGTCTTTTCATCCCTGCCAGCAGCAGATGAATGCTGAGTGATGAGGGGCATTTGGTGTCCCTGGGGCGAGGTTCCTCCTTGAGCACCTTGTCCTGGCTCTTTTGGGGGACATCTACTCATATTCATCAGCTTGTGTCCTCCCACCCCAAGTTCAACACTGCCTTTGGCCAGAGGAAGCTCCTTGCTGGAGGCAATAGGAAGTGTTGGGTTGGGGCAGGACACAGATCCTGTCCCCCCCCCGCCTATGGCCAACACCCGTGGCAGTTATAGCCACTCAACCAGTTCAAGAGACACCCCAGCATCACCACAGCCAGAGGGCCAGGGAACCCTTAAGAACCTTGTGCCACCACCTTCACCTTCTCCTATGGTGAGACACATCCCTGGGGCAGCCAAGCCACAGGCTCTCCCCAGGGAATGCCCTTGCATCTCTGCCAGCTTCCTCCAGCTCCTAGTAAAGGAGATCCTAGCATCTCCCCACCCTCTTGGGGGACTTCAGTGGGGACCAGATTTGGGCTGGCTGGACCAGAGCTCAGCCTTCCCTGCCCCTTGCTGTGGGGAAGCTGCTGTGACCAACACCAGCCCTGCCAGGCAGATGGGTGAAAGGGGAACCCAGGAGCTTACCTTGGACCAACTCACAGCAAGGGAGGGCTAAAACCTACCTGGGGCTGACCTATTTAACAGGCTGCAACGCTGACTCTTTTCCATAGCTGAAGCTGTCTCTAATCGTTGGTATGTCTTAACCAGTCCCACCAGGATCCACAGGTGTGGCCTGGCGTGGGCTGATGTAGCTCCATGTCTTTCCTGTTAACTGCAGATCCTGTTCCTGTTGGTGTTTCTGGGCGCTTCCGTGCTGGTTTCCCACATGCCGTCCCGTGTACGATGACTGTAACTCGTTTGGGGTTTTTTTTGGGTTTTCTTTGTTCTTTTTGTAGGTTTTTAGTATGTTTGTAACCAGACAAAATGGTGTAATTAAACCCAAAATTGTATCTTCAGTGGATAAACCAATCGAACCCCCTCCAGCTCGCTCTTGCTTTCTTTCTGGTGGGGTGGCTGCAAAGGGATCACGGGCAGGTGGGTCTCTGGGTTCCTGCTGGCTCCAGGGCACTGGAGGAGGGAGCTTTGGAGCTGAAAAGCAGCAGCAAAGGGAGGAGGTGTGCCCTTCACTGACCTTCTGCACCGAGGCTGGCAGAGGTGGCTGGAGGCATCTTACTGACCGGCTCAGGTGAGAAGGGGAAGGTCTGCTCCTGCTCCAGCCCCTTCCCTTGGCATCCAGGTGTGTCATGCAAACCTCTGGGGGCTCTCCCTGAACCAGGAGCTGTTCCTGAGCCTTCTCCAGGTGGGATGAGCTTGGCATTGGCCAGGGACTCTCTCTAGCAGATGCCTTAAGGCTGGTGTGCAGCCCCCATGGGACGTGAATCCAGGTGGGCACCAGGACAAAAGCTCTTCTCCACTGTGGCAGGTGGCAAGGCAGAGGTGGGTGTGAGGCAGTGGTGATGGCCATGAGATGCAGCAACCATGTCTGCCAAGGATTGCAAGATAGTTCCCAGCCTTTAAAAGTGCCCAGCAGCTCCCTGAGCAGCAGAAGCCAAGTTTTCCATGGCTCTGTCCCCTGCTGCTCATCCTGTTCCTCTCACTGTGGCTAGATCACGTTGTGGTGGGATGAGTCCCAGCATGGTTGGGTCATGCTGTGGTTTCCCTCTGTGGGTCTTTCTAGCTCCTTCTTTAGCAAAACAGACCTGTGGTGTACTTGAGTGAGACCTCTGACAAATTTGGTTGGTGGTGGCTAACCTTTCCAAAGCTGTTGGCAGGGGCTGGACAGGCAGGCAGGCACATGTGGTGGTCCCATAAGCCCCTTTTCCATGGCATGCAAGGCCTGGAAAGAGCTGAGCAATCCCTTTTATTGTGCTCCTCTCTACTGATGCCAAATCCGTCAGCACCCATCAGAAGGGGCTTTCAGGGAAGGGATGGCACATCCCACCAGGCTGGGAGAAACCAGCAGCACCTGGCCACAAGCAATTTGAAGGTGAGCAGTTCCAATTCAGGATCCCAGTCTGGGGCTTGTGGAGGCTGAGTGGGGTCTGAGAGGGAGATGCTCAGAGATCAGTGCTTTGGAGGCTGCCCAGGGTTTCAGGAGCCTGATGCTGGCTTGTCTCCTGCTGGGTCGAGAGCAAGGATGATGTTTTCCAGCCCTGCACGTGGCTGAGTAGCTCTTGCGTGGGCAGGCTCTTGAGCTAGTGTGGGGTCCCCAAGCCACGGGGGGCTGGGGTGGCCACGCAAAGGGAGCTCCTAGAGCTTATGGAGATGGGAACCAAAGGCCAGCCTGTGTGGGGAGGGGAATGACTGCCTGCTGCTGTCTACCTTCTGCTGCATCATTTTGGAGGAGAACAGCCTCTTGGTGCTGTTAATGTGATCGATAAGCCATCCCAGGAGGCTCCACCACATCCTGTGTGCTCTTCCAGGCGGAAGCAAACGGTCAGCAAAGCCCACACGCTGCTGTGCTCCAGATGGGAAACATTGGCTTGGAAACCACGAGGGAAAGAGCCACCCAGCTCGGAAAGGGGGAGGTTTCAAAGGGAATCTGAGGCTCTCAGATCTTTACACAAGGGTCTGAGACCAGTCAGATCAAGGGGTGGCCATGGGGTGCTGCCACAGGGCTGGATTTTCCAATGACTTCTTGAGAAAGAGCTGGGGATTGCAGCATTACCTTGCAGGGAGAAAATATGTACACAGCCCTTCACTTTGTACTAATATTTACCCCCAGGTCCTGTCACTTCAGGGTGGCTGTGATGATCACACCACGACCTGGACCCCATGGCCAGGCCACTGCTCTGCAAACACTGGCAGATGGGGTGGGAGGATGAGGCTTGCAGTGCACTGCAACACTGGCCCAGGTGCTGGGGTGATGAGCTCACACCTTTCTGCTTCCCTGTGCCTGAAGGGGCTAAACCTATCTTGTTTCCAAGTGTCACAGCCTGGAGATGCTGCTTTCCAGGAGGCACCACTCAGCCAAGGGAGCTGGTGGGGATCCAGCTCCTAGAAACCACCTTGATGACCCCAGTGCTGTTTCATGGGCTGGGAAATGCAGGGAGAGGGGAATTTGATAGCTAAGGCATAGCAGGGGATGTGCTCCCAGCCTGCCTCCATGCTCCAGCCCTGGAAAGTTCATCTGCACCACACCACTGGATGTGGAGATCCACTGCTCCCTGCCCAGCACATGCTGGGGGAACTGCAGCTCCACGAGACCGGTGCAGAGGTCTCCCAGCTCTGTGGCTCAGAGGTGCCACATCTCTGTCATGTGTCCATCTCCCACCGGCACCTGGTGACACCCAAAGGACAGCCAAGAGGTTGCTGCGAGGGACAGACAGAAATCCAGCTTCAAGGAGATTGGAGAGCATGCAATAACTGCACTGCACAAATACCTGCTAAAACCCAGCCCATCCAAGCTGGTGGTGAGGAGAATCCTCCCTTGTGTGCTGGGTGGCACACAGCAAGGTATTTCCAGAGGTCAAGCCAAGAGGTTCCCAGCAGCTCCAAGGACACATCTCTTCTACTCCATTATCTGCACTGAGATTAGAGCCAGGGGCTCCAGTCTCTGTTCTATGAACCACCCCCACCAGTGCAGGGTTTTCGGTGGCTCCTTGCTCAGAGCAAAGCCCCTGGAGGGGAAAAAGAAAAACAGGAAAAAATCATTCCAGGCCAGTGGGGCTGACACTGAGCAGGAGCTGGCCCTTCCTTCCGTGGCAGGCTCCTCTTCAGCTGCGCTGGCTGATATGGTTTATCTGAGCAGTGCTGAATGTAAACGCTGTCAGCGCCGGCCGGGATTAATTCCCGGGGGTTTGGCAGCCGAGAGATGAAATAACAGAGCTGGGAGGGGGGAAGTGCACATCTCAGGCTGAAAAATCCTCCCAGCTAATTTACAGCCAGGTTTCACTTCTCCCAGGCACTTTTGAGAGAGAGCAGAGCCAAGGGCAGAGGAAGGATGGGGGAGAGGATCAGGAGGAGGAGGATGGCTCCCTGCCTCTCCTCCCCTCTGGGACCCAGGGGAATGGGTTTGATTGGGAAGCCACATTAGCCCCAAGCACAGGAGCTGGCTCCATGGTGACCCAGAGAGCTTGGCCCCACTGTCAGGGCCTTGAAGGGTGTCTGGGATGTGGCCCCCAGCCCAGCCAAATCACCCTCTGGTTTTGCAGGACTCACAGGGTGGAGGAAGCAGCACTGAAGGCACCAAGGTGCTCCCAGACACCCGAACCCTGACAGCTGGCACCGTGCTCCAAAGAGGAGCTCTCTCTGCTTCCCCTCCTTGATGTATGTTTACTGGTGGGGGTGAAATTGCCATCCCCACGCCGACCAGCTCCAGCTCCCCTTCCTTTGGGGAGCAAACCACACATTCCCATAGCTTGGCACATTGAACACAAGACAACCCAGAGCAGCTTTGCTGCTGGGAGGGTTCCTGTTCCCACCCCGATGGGACAACTGCTGTTGTTTATCACAAGTCCTCTTGATCCACTGACGAGCCTGTTTGCTTTGAGGGAAAGCTTCAGAAAACTGCCCCTTGCCTGCTGCCGTTTGTGTGTTTGGTCAGTTTTGAGGCTCATGTTCCAAACGGCTCCTGCCGTGTTGTGATTTTATACCCAGAGAGCAGAGGGATTTGTTTTGCAGATACTTTTCTAAGCAGCTATGTGATTTGCATTTACTTTCTTCAGCTATTTCAGTAG
The DNA here is from genome assembly GCA_013399775.1 of Semnornis frantzii. NCBI lineage: Eukaryota > Metazoa > Chordata > Aves > Piciformes > Ramphastidae > Semnornis > Semnornis frantzii. The sequence goes on along the minus strand of VWYK01071439.1, from coordinate 166,922 downwards.
ACGTTTTCAATGATTTTTTTTTTTGTTGTTTCCTTGGTAGATTAAAAAAATGGATGCTGCAGCCTCTGCTTAGCTGAACGTGGATTCACTGAGCCCGGGTCCTGTGGTCCAAGCAGTGGCAGTAAGGAAGTGGGCATGGCAGCAGGGATGCTCAGGGACAAAAAGACAGCTTCTCCTTCCAGCTCACCTGCCTGAGGACACTTGACAGGCAGGAAGGTTCAGCCTCTTGCAGATCTGTTGTTCCGGCAGCAAACAGTGTGTTCAGCTCCACAAACCAGAGCCACCCCTGGAGAGGAGACAGCCACAGCTCAGCATCAGGGCAGCTCAGAGTCTCCCAGCCCAGCCTGTGTGTACAAGGCTGGGCTTGGCAGAAGGAGCCACTGGGAAGGCTGGATAAATAGCAGTGGGTGAAGAAGATTGCTGCCCAAAGGTCATTGCTTCCTCTGCACCACTGTGAATTCTCCTGTTTCAATCCCTCCTCCTCTCCAGGGCAGCATCCTCTTCCCTAGCCCCTGTCCCAGCAGCTCACAGCGACTCCAGCCCTAGTGCTGGGGGTCAAAGCAGCCTCCCCACCAAGTGAGGCTATTCCCAGCCTTATAATCTGACTAGGCAGTCATATATCCTGGAAGGAAAATCCCCAAGGCTGGACCAGCATCCTATGAGATTTGCCAAAGGGAGCAGGCAGCTCCCAGCCTCCTGCCCTTTCCTGCTCCACTAAGTCACCCCAGAGCTCTCCCAGATGTGAATTCTTTGGGAAGGCAATAAAAGAGAAGAACCCCCCAAGAAAAACAAACTCCCACCAGCCTGCCTTTGATTGCATCTGATATTGGTTCATTTCTTACTGCTTTCCCACCGCAGGCTGGGAGAGGAGGAAGGGAGAGCAGCAGGAACCAGAGCTTGAAGAGGGTTTTGCACTACCATCTCTGTCTGGAGGGGTGGCTTGGTCAGGATCTGAGGGTGACAGTGCTTCTGAGGACCGGAGCTACAGTCCCCCAGCTCCTCAGGATCTGTGCTTGGAGATGAGCAGGAGCATCTCTGTGTTTGCAAAGCTGACAGACCGTGGGGCAGCCACAGAGAGTGGCATGGGTGGGCAATAGGTGCTGCACCCCAGCTCCCATCCCACTGATTGCTGGGGCAGCAGGGACAGGCAGGTGAGGACTCTGTGACAAGCTCTGTCAGGCAGCCAGGTGGCATCACTGTCACCAGCACTGTGGTATGACAGGAAGGACTCAAGAGGAGCTTTTCCATCCTCTCTGCCCTCACAGAACCAGACCTGTGTTCCCAGCTTGCCTGACAGGAAAAAACTTGTCCCATCTTTGCATGGAGCACCAAGACCCAGGAGGTCCCAATGAGCCCCCTGTCCCTCAGGGGCTGGGCAGGAGCGACCATCGTGGTGTGGCACCAGTGGGGATGGGGCAGTGGAGCACTGGATGCCGGCGAGATGGAGTGAGAGGGAAGGGAGGGCTAAGGAGTGGCAGGGGCTGAGGAGCCGCATGGGCTGAGCATCCCCTGCTGCTGCTGGGAGCAGCTCCCAGCGCTGCCGAGCGTGGCCGTGGCCTGGCCTCTGCCGTTCGCACCGGGAACGGCAACGCTGCAGGCAGCCAGCTCCGACCCGGGCTGGCACAGCGGGCACCTATCTGCGGCCCGGGGTATTGTCGGCACCAGGGGCAAGCGTTTTTTAACCCCCAGTGACAGATAGAACAAGAGTGGGGACCTGGGGGCGTCCCAACTGGTGGGGAGGGCTGGGACAAGACATGTACCCCGCCATGGAGGGCTTTTTATCCCAGCTGTGTCTTGGGAGACTGGGGCATGAAGAGATGGTGGAGAGACAGGCTCCAAGGAGGATGGGGGGACACAAACCCACCTGCCTATGTGTGGGAGCAACTCAAGACCACCCTGAGAATGCCAGCCCCAGAGAGGAAGCTCATAATGAGCCAGAAGTGGGGACTGAGACATTTTAGGAAGCAGCTGGCATGTTGGAAAGACAAAGAGACCCTGGAGTGAAGCTTCAGGGTGGGAGTTTGGGGGTTTTAACGACACAAACCCAGCAGCATTGTGAAAACCAGGATATTTCACCCCAAGTACCCTCATGACACTGCATCTGAAAAGTCCTGGCCCCATCAGCTCTCCTGGAGAGGCAATCTGAGCTCATGCCCCATATCAGACCCCATTAGTAGGGTCATCCTTGGGAAAAGAAAGCTCAGCTGCCCTGAAAGCAAATGCTCTCTTCCAAACTTACCTGAATTATCTGTGGAAAAAGTCCAAGGGAAGGCAGGCTGAGCTTGCTCTGAAAACTCTGAGACCTTGCCTTTGGTTTCTAATGAAGCCTGGTGCTGTTCAGATCCCTTCTGCACTGTGTTCATGGCCAGGGATGGGATTTACCCTGGCAGCAGCCAGCTCCTGACCTTTGGAGAGGAACTTGCCTGGCTCCAGGCTGCTGGGGATGGATGCCACCGTGGAGAATATAACGCCATAACAGGGATGGATGGGCTGAGATGTCCCAGCTCTGTCCCAGAGTATCTGCTGAGATATCCCAGCCCTGGTGCTGGCACTTTGCAGTGGGAGCTCCCAGCAGGTCATCCACTGACATGGCTTCAGGATTCACCCTGCCTGGAACAGGTCAGAGTGCACAGTGTTGTGTCCCCTCCCTGCTTTCCTGTGGGGATATTTCTGGCTGTGTGGGGCTGTGGGGTGGTTTGCACCACAGAGGGAAGTGCTCTGCAGAGCATCTCCCCAGCATGCTGACACAACACCCCTGACGTTGCCTGCCTTGGTGGCTTTGCAGTTGTTTCTTTCACTTCCTTATTGCCCAACACTCCATGGGGTTGGCACAGGTGGCAGTCACTGTTCTCTCCTTCCCTCTGTGGGTCTCTCCAGCCTGCATGAGGCCCTGCCTAGCTCCTCCACGGAAGGACACATCCCACAGGTCGAAGCGTTGGAGCAAGATGCAGGTAGGGCCATGGCAGCCATGGTTTCATTGCCCATTGTTTGTCCCAGGCAAAGATGGGCTGATCTGTCCCCTACCAGACACAGGGATGTTGGTGCCTGGCATCTTGGAACAGGTCTCTTCTTGCCAGCATTCCCAGATTGCAGCAGGGGACACCCCCAACCTCGCCCCTACCTCACCTCTGAGTCATGGGCAGGAAACAGCCACCTGCCCCATGGCACTGCCCACATTGGGGCATCCATGCCAAGCCACACATCCCAGCACCTGCTGGGCTCTCTGCTTTCTCCACCTGCTTCAGAACACAACTTCAAAGGCTCTGCGAGGAACCAAAAACTTTTTCCACTTTTTTTTCCTACCAGGAAGCAGGAGCAGGTTTGCTGAGCAAGAACCCACAGAGGTGGCAGGTGGAGGGACACTGTAAGTGTGAGCTCCACACTCTAGACACCAGTGAATCCAAGGTGGACCCAAGCTTTTAGCACACAGGTATGCTAACATAAAGGCAGTATAAATATTAATGGAGGCTGAGGCAAAGTTACAGCCTGGTCTTGGCTGTGGGTTTAGTCCAAGCTCAGCTGAGACCCACAGCAAGTCATGGGCAAGGATTTATTCTGTGGCAAGCCCAGGATGTCTTTGCTATGCAAGCAATGCACAGGCATGTCACAACCAGCCTATGAAGGTTTCTCCTCAGTCCCCCACTTCCTGCTGGCATCTCATCTTCTCCGTAGGGGTAGGATGAAGCTGGAGGTGAGGCTGCTGTGAATGAAGAGGGACTCAGTGCTGGGGGTGGTGGCAGCTGGGGCAGTTCCCCTGGGTTCCACTCCGCCAGGCCCTGGGTGAGTCACTGCTGCTGAAGCCAACAGGACCAGCTCTGCAGCCACTGCCCACTGCCCCATGATGTGTCACTCAGATCCAGCCCAGCCAGCGGGACAGGCCTGTGCCCGCAGTGCTCTCTGCACTATGCCAACCTGCACCATGCCTGCCACAATACTGGGCACACTGGGTCCCCACTGAGTGGAAACAGGACTAGGGGGCCATTTCCTGGGGTTTAGTAGTGACCACTCCTAATAGTGACTGGTCTGCATGCTTACTGGTTCTGGTAGAGACTGGTCCTAATGGTGGGTAGTTGTGATAGTGACTGGTCCTAGCAGTGGCCAGTCCTAATAGTGATTAGTCTTAACTGTGATTGGTCCTAATGGTGGCCAGTCCAGAAAGTGATCACACCCAGCAGTGCCCAGTCTTAATGGGGATCAGTCTTAATGGTGAGCGCTCCTAATTATCACCAGTCCTAATAGTGGACAGAAGTAGTAGTGGTTGGTCCCAGTGATGGCTGGTTCTAACGGTAACTGGTCCTAACGGTGACTGGTACTAGTAGTGACTGGTCCTCAGAGTGGCAAATCCTAACAGCCTGGTCTTAATGGTCACTAACCCAGATAGTGACTGCTCCTGGCAGTGCCCAGCTCCAACAGTGCCCTGTGCCAGCAGTGCCTATTTCCAGTGCCCCAGGCGCAGTGGGCTGGAAGAGACCCCGTTGGGATGGGTCTCGGTGACCGGGTGGGGACACACCGTACCACCCACGGGTGGCGCCACGGGCGGGCGCCGTGCGGCACGGCTCCGGGCGAAGGGTCCGCCCCCACGAGGTCCCGCCCATTAAGCCCCGCCCGGTGCGGCTCCGCCCCAATGAGGCGCCGTCCCCAGCAAGCCCCACCCCATAAACCCCGCCCCCGAGCCCCGGCTCCGCCTGGCCCAGGTGGAGGCGGCGGCGAGTGGCGGCCGGG
>VWYK01071439.1:125511-162186 GCA_013399775.1 Semnornis frantzii | reverse complement strand
CGTGAACGGGAGTGGGGGCTCGGGCGCGTGGTCGGGGTGAGCGGGACGGAGGGTGGGAGCGGGGCGGGGGGTTCCGGTACCTTCGCCACCGCCCGGTTTGTCGCTGCTTTGTCGCTGCTTTGTGACCGGCCGCGTCCCGCCAGCTTCCTCCTCCGCCCCGCGCCTCCCGCCCGGCCCGTTCCCGAGTACTGCCGCCGATTATCGGCCACGCCGGGGTGCGCACCTGCCCCTGCGCTCGGGGCCCTTGCGGGCGGCACGGAGACCTCTGCCAGGATGCGGCCGTGCCCCTTACCCTCCTAGGTGCCTCTGGGGCGAGCAGCCCGGACGAATTCGGGGCGACCTTCCCCTTCCTCCCCTTCCTCCCCGGGGGCAAGTGGGCGCATGTCCCAAGGGGATGACCCAGCCGTGCAGAAGTGAAACTGTGGGGCAGGGGGGCCCCCTGCCCACTCGTCTACCCGCTCCCCTTGCCCAGTCTGGGGTGGAAAGCCCTAACCTACTTTGTGGAGCCGATGGGCTGATAACAAGCAGGCGTGTGGGCTTGTTTCTGTTTGGTGAGTTTTCCCCCTGCCAGGCTAGTGGGGCTGGCAGAGCCCTTCGGAAGTGGCACGGGAGCAGGTGACGGTGCCTGCATCCCTGCCGGCTCCAGCTCTATCCGAGCAGAGCATCCTCCTCCCGATGGGAGCCGGCCTGTGCCGGGGCTTTGTTGTTGTTGCTGGTTTGAGGTTTGGGTTAAAGGCTCGCACGTGCTGCCTGAAGTGCTGCCTGAAGTGCTGCCTGGGTGCTGCCACCAGCCTTCCGCAAACAAACAAAGCCCTTCATGAGCAGGAGGGTCCAGTCATCCTGCATCCATCCTTGCATCCTGGGATGCTGGGCGTGGATGTTTTACCCAGCTGGGGTTTTGCTGGTGGTGCTCAACAGTCTTGGAGCAGAGGGGTGAGGCCGAGCTTTAGCCCAGCCCTGCCCTGCCTTGCTGCCAGTCAGCGGGGCCAGGCCGTCCCCCCAGGCTTGCCCACAGCCAGCTCATGGTGCCCGTGGTGCTCTGAGCTCTTGCACAGCTCCCCAAGCCCTCTGGGGGAAAGGGGACCCGGGAGGCTGCGTGGTTGCCACTGTGTCCCTGCGGCAAGAGGAAGTGCCTGCCCTCTTCCCCAGCGTGGCGTCATCCTTCCCGCCGTGAGGCCACGGGGAGCTGGGACATTGTCCTGCCTGTGTGCACCACGGTCCCGGAGGGGTCACTCGTGGGGATTTCCAGGGTTGAGCACAGCAGCTCAGCTGGCGGGATCAGGAGCACGTCCTGCCACAGTCCCGGGGCTGTCCCGAGTGGAGAAATGCCTCTTGGCGCCGCACGCTCCATTGTGCCCTCTGAAGGAGTGTCCTTTGGCTCCTGCCTGTTTCCCGAGTGGGAAATGATCAGCTTGGGAATGTCCCACTTCTGAAACAAGCCTGAGTGTTCAACTGCAGCTTTGCCTGCCTGGGAACAAACAGAGCTGCCTCAGCCTACTCTGGCACTGGTGGCTTTACAAGTGGCTTTCTGGGCTTCCCACCTGCTTTGCCTGGGCTCTGTCCTTCTGAGCTCCTTTGCAGTTAATGTGGTGATGGACACCTATTCCTGGCTGCTGATGTGGGGGGTGCCCTTTGTCTGGTTTGCTCCTGCTTGCTGCAAAGTGTGCGACCACAGCAAGCCTCAGCAGCCTTCCCGTGTTCTTTAGCAGCGCTGCAGCTGTGATGGGAACTGCACCTGCAGTTGCTGAGAGCCCCGGGGGTGGGAAAGGGTAAACCACAGTTTGGGGGGGAGTGAAGTTTGGTGCTGAGACAGCCACCCCCAGTACTGATTCTGCAAGATGAAGCTGAGCCTGGTGTTGCTCTCGGATGCATGTGCAAGTGCTTGGTGGAGCATGGATGCTGGCAGGAGGAACAATGGATGCCAGCAGGTGCTGGGAGAGCAGCTTGGGAAATGGGGATGTGGAGTGTGGGGCTGTGAATCTGGTCTGGCTGGGTCACACAATTACAGAATGGGAGGGTTGGAGGGGACCTCTGGAGATGATCTTGTGCAACTCCACTGCCAAAGCAGGCTCTCCTAGGGCAGGCCACACATGAGCACATCCAGACAGCTTTTGAACATCTCCAGAAGGAGACTCCACACTGAGGCTGTGCTCCTTGGGATGCCCTGGAGGAGCTGGGGAGTTCAGGTGGTGTTTGGTTGAACTGGGCTGAAAGACAAGCACGTGGCTGTCTTCTGGGTCTGAGTTATGTTTACTTCTAAGTGTTTCAGTGAGGCAGAGGGATCCCCTAGTAGGGAATACATCCCTACTCTTCCCCTCGGATCCCTAGTAGTTTCAGTGAGGCAGTGAGGATCCCTAGTTGTTTCAGTGAGGCAGAGTGATCCCTAGTAGGGAATACATCCCTACTCTTCCCCTCGGAAGGAGCTTGCAGTCAGAGCAGTGCTCATTGGCAAAAAAGTGGGGGACAGGTGATGGAGAACCAGCCAGTGAGGGGGTGTGAAGGGAATGGGAGCCCTGGATCCATTGTCCTAAAGCATCCATGGCAGTGTGTCACATTCTGCAAAGAGGAGGCTTGGCCTTCTCCTGCTGTTCCTTGCCTGCTCTGTGAGCAGCCCTGTCTGGGAGCCTCCCAGGCCAGCACAGGGCTCCCAAGACTTTTCCACCTTTCCCACAGTCACTAGGAGCTCTGCAGGGTCCTGAGTCTGGAGAACTGAGCATGAGCTTGATGCTGTCAGGGGCTGTGCACCAAAGGAGTCAATTAGTGGAGGCTGAAAACTAATTGTTATAATCTATATGAGCTCACAAATGATGAGATGGCAAATTCTTCAGCTTTTGAAGAGCTTTGTATCTAATGACCACTGGTCCCTGCTGTCCTGCTAGGCCAGGAGATGTCTGGTACCATGATGAGCCCAAGCAGGACTGAGTATGATCCCTTTCAATTGCAAAGATCCAGGAGTTGTGGTCGTTTGGGAGCATGTGGTGCTTTGGATTATGGTCACTTCCCAGCTCCTGAGGGGGCACTGAAGGCTGAACTTGTGAGTGTGGAGGAAACCCTTGGTGCTGGCAGACTTCTCCATCCCTGTTTCTTAAAAAACAAGCCCCCCTTGGTCAGTGGTTGCTCTTGGGGTGGAGGACAGACCCAGAGAGGATGCTTTGCAGAAGACCCAAGTGCTGGGTGGCTCCAGAACTAGCCCTGCACTCTCTGCTTGGCCCCACAGAGGATTCCTGCGTCCCCCTTGTTCCTGAGTACTTACATCCCAAGTGTTGGCATAATGGGGTGCTGGTCACATTAGCTGAGGCAGGGGTATCCCTTAAATAACTGTTTTGGGAGGGCAGAAGAGCATGCTGCACCTGCTGTGGAAATCAAATCTTTATGGGGTTTGTGTGTGAGGGCTTCTCACTTCCAGTAACTTTAATAAACTCGGTGCAGTTGCCCAGATTTAAACCCTTACCAACTGCCCAAGGAAGGGACCAGCTCCCTGCCTGCCAGGGCAGTGGGAAGGCAGTGAGTCTCATTGTGTCACAGTGCCACACACACACAGCTTCCTCACCTCTGAAGTGCCGCAAAGGAGTCAGAAAGTGTGGAGGTCTGTGGCTGTACACCAAGACTGGGGAGCGTGGGTGCAAATGACTCACTCCATGCCTGTGGTGCTAGGGGCTGCAGCAGGGCAGGGGGCAGGGAGGGAGCAGGGCAGTGCCCAGCAATGCTCCTCAGCTTTTTCCCTGGCTGCTGCTGCCAGAAGGAAGGGAGAAATCAGCCACTGCAGGGGGGACATAGAATCATAGAATGGTATGGTTGGAAGGGACCTCGAAGCTTACCTAGTTCCAACCCCCTGCCATAGGCAGGGACACCTCTCACTAGTACAGGTCACTCAAGGCCTCATCCAACCTGGCCTTGAACCCCTCCAGGGAGGGAGCAGCCACAACCTGCCTGGGCTACCTGTGCCAGTGTCTCACCAGCCTCACTGTAAAGAACTTCCTCCTAACATCCAGATGTTGTCCTGTCCTGCATGTCCAGCTGTGCAGTGGCCTGACACTCCTTGACGGGATGATCCTGCTCTCCCCTCCTATCATGAGGGCTGATTCTCTGCACTTATCTGGTCTGATGGCCTTGCTCAGGGCAGGAGAGATGTGGTTGGTGCCCTCTGAGATGCCTAATGTGCCACTGCCCCCCTCCCATGTCACTGGGCTGCTGCTGGCACATCGGAGCTGCCTTTGCTCCGCATGCATCACGCGGCAGCTTGTGCCTTGGATTTGATGTGGTTATCCCTGTAATTCTCCAGCCTGCAGGAAGGCCAGGGCAGGGCTGGGAGTGACCTCCTGCTACATGTAAGCCCAAAGGCCAGGTGCCTGGGTACTCCAGGGCAGCCAGGCCAAATCCCTGACGCTTGGCATTGGCATCTCTTGCCTTTTCCTCAGCTCCTCTGTGGCCTGAGCAGGCAAGTCTTGCCAAGACTGGCACCACTCTGCTGGCATCAGGCTTTTCTGTGGGTGAAGTTGGCTTATGCACATGGTGGCTTAACCCAGATTGAGCACTGCTGAGGGGGACTTGGAGATGGCTCCCTAAAGCCCATCATCTCCAACACCTGCAGCAAACTGGGTGGCATCCCTGTGGGTGCAGAATCCCTGGGCAGGAGGATGGGGAGGATCCCACGACCAGCTCTTGGCAACCAAGAGGCTGCAAAGAGTGTTGCTGGCAGGGGTCCATGGTGATGCTGTGGTGCAGAAAGAACATCACACTTTCTGCAGGCACCTGTGAGTGTAGGATTCCCCATGCTGGACGTGTGTTGTGTTGGATGGGGATGAGCTGCTCCCAACTGGGCTTTCCTTGGCAGGGAGTGGACCTGGGTGCTTCTGGTCTGGTGGCAATTCAGAGCAAAGGGAATGAGGCTGAGGACTGAGTCCTGCTCAGCTACTCTTTAGAAGAGTGAGCAGCCTGGGGACCAAGGGAGCGCTGAGGCTGAATGGGATGTCCAAGGGGCAGCCCCCAGCCTTCTGCCAGCAGAGCTGCCACCTTCACCTATGGCATAAAGGGACACCCAAAGGTACTTGTTCCCTCTTTTTGGGGCTACTGCCCCCAGGGAAGGTTGAAAGGAAGCTGCTGTTGTTGTGCATCTGGGCCTCTCCTTTTGCATGGGTGAGCAGCCATGTTGTGTGTGCCTCAAAAAGGCCCTGCTGAGATAAGGAACCTGTTCCCAGAGATAGCTTCAGCTGAGGGGCCTCGTCCTGCCACCAGCCCAGGGCTCATCTTCTGCCTGGGATGAGTTAAATTCATGCACAGAGCTGAACACCACCTCCTGCTGCAGCCCACGTGCTGCAGGGATGCTCAGAGCTCATGACCAGGGAACCCTCTCCCTAATCTGGGCTGTTCATCCCTGCCTGGTGCTCTCTGAGACAGCATGGGACTGGGGAAGTCTGAGAGTCCAGCCCTGAGCCCCTGCACCAAGAGCTGCTGTCCAAATGAGTTTTGCAGAAGAACTGGAGGAAGAAATGTGTGTATGTGTGTGTGTCCATCCCCATTGTCCTCTGGCAGAGGGAAGTGAGAAAGAACTGTGGTGTGGGGATGGCAGACAGATGACCTGCAGGCAGGCTGACCTCCTTGGCTCGGGTAAACAGCAAGCTGGGACCCCTCCAACAGGCACAGCCAGAGCCAAAGCACTCAAGCCGTGGTGCCCATGCACCCCATGTTTAAGCCTAGATAAGGAGGAATCGGAGCAGCTCTGAGTGATGACTCAGTGCTCAGATGAAACTAACTCAAATCAATCCTGGTGGCCTGGGGAGTCTGCGTGGCGCCTGACAAGGAGCTTCCCTTGGCTTTGCAGAGTATTACAGCCCTGCCTGTAGTGCTCTGGGGAGCAGCTGACACCTCCCAGGCCCCCCATGTGTTACTGGTGGAGCTGCCCTTGCTTCCCTCGCTGCTGGCAGAGATTTTGACCTTTGCTCTTTCTGAAGCTGCTGGAGTGACTCAAAACCTCCATGTGCATGGGCCCCACTTGGCTGAGGCTCCAGCCCAAGGAGCAGATTGGTGGGCTGGGGGTCCTCCTGTGCAGCCGGGGGTCCTCCTGTACAGCTGTGGCCCCTGCTAGCAGCACCCACTGCCCTGGCCAGTCCATCTACCCTGCAAGAAGCAGAGGGTGGCTTTGTGCAGTGCCACCGTGCTTGGGGGTTTTCCGTGGTGGGGGTGTGTGGATAGACTAGATAGAAGGAAGAGGTTTTCTACACTGAGGGTGGTGAATCCCTGGCTCAGGTTGCCCCATCCCTGAGATGTGGCCCTGAGCAACCTACTCTAGTTGCAGAGGGGTTGGACTAGATGACCTTGAAAAATGCTTTCTAACCCAAACCCTTCTGTGACCCCCTGGAGAAGGGGAGTGGGGAGGGTGGGTAGCGGCACAGTGGGACCCTGGCTCCCTGGAGCTTGCCACCCATCCCAGCAGGTCAGGGAACCTATGGGTGCTGACACTTGCTCTGCCAGGACTGTGAGGGTGTTGTGCTGGTAAAAAATAAGGCTGGAGAACAGTGCAGGAAATCCTCCATGTGGCTCCCAGATCTGACAGGCGAATCCTTCCCATCCCATGCAGATCTCAGCAGCATCCCCCAGGGCTGCCAGAGGGACTGCAGCCATGCAGGCTGCCGGTGATCGAACCCTGGCAGAGGGACACCAGCACATGACTGCCCTGGGCAGTGGTGCGGGCAGCCTCATGCCCTCCCCTGCCCTGGCTTCCCTTCCCAGCAGTGGGCAGGACTCTGCCCTTATCAGCAGCACCCAGCACAGCCCCCCCCTCGGCCGGCACTCTCTATCTCCCCAGCAGCTTTGCTTCCTTACAGGGTGTGCCTTGAGCTCCAAGCTTGCCCAGGCTGAACAAACCTGCTGCAGAGTTGCCCAACGTCCTACCTGCTGTGGAGGTGAGGAGATTTCCTAATGGCAGTGCAGGCAAGGGGTGTGCGCACCTGGGCACTGGCTGGGCCCTTGTCAGCCTCTCAGCATCTGTACCCCGTCTTGCTACTCCAACTGGATAGAGAGATTAAAGGACATTGAGGTGCTGGAGTGTGTCCAGTGAAGGGTCTAGAACACAAGTCCTGTGAGGAGCAGCTGAGGGAACTGGGGTTGTTTATCCTGGAGGAAAGGAGGCTGAGGGAAGACCTCACTCTACAAGTCCCTGAAAGGAGGCTGGAACCAGGTGGGGTTTGGTCTCTTCTCCCAAGTAACAAGCATTAGGCAGGAAGAAATGGCCTCAAGTTGCATCAGGGAAGTTTAGGTTGGACATTGGGAAAAATTTCTTCCCCAAAAGGGTTGTCAAGCCATAGCCCAGGCTGCCCAGGGCAGTGGTGAAGTCCCCATACCTGGAGAGATTTAAAGGCTGTGTAGATGTGGTGCTGAGGGACATGGTTTAGTGGTGACCCGGCAGTGCTGGGTTAATGGTTGGACTGTGGATGGTCTTAAAAGTCTCTTCCAGCCTAAACAGTTTGATGGTTCTGCAGGTGTCAGTGCTGACCATGTGCTTCAGTAATGCAGGAGAGGGAGAAAGCAGCTTAAAATACTCCCTGAAATGCATCAGCGCTCTCTCAGGGCTCAGAGGGGAAACCTTGAAGATCTGCTGACCAGTCCTGTTGCAGTGAGGTTGGCACACACAGGGGGAAGATGGAGCTATCTTCTCCGTGGTGGAGGGAGAAAACAAATCAGGCTGTGTGAAATGGCTGTGCGTGGGCTGGGGGGGTTCTGTGCTCTGGTGTGGGGCTGTACAGGGACACAAAGTCCTTTAGCGACAGGAGGGTTCCTGAGGTGCTGCCTTACAGTGTATTTTGTCCTTTAAAATGCAGCCTAAATACACAGAGCACCAAAGACCAGCAGAAGTTGAGCAGAGGGAAGCAGCAGACAGAGCCTGGCTGCTCCTCGGCTTGGGCATCAGTGCTGTCCAGGTCTCCCCATTTCAGTGGGTCCATGAGGATTTGAGGCGCATGTAGGTCTGGGCTTTCTGATTAGAAAGGAAGATATGAAGGTATTTAGATTCCCATGCCAGAGGAGGGGTTTCTGCTTTTTATTTTTTCAATATTCTGTTTTCATTTCAAGAGCTGTTTGTGGTGGGCTGCTTCTCTCAGGCGTGAAACTTGAGACTGGAGAGTGGTAAAAAAGCTTCTTTTGAAAGGAAGCAGAAGCAGGGAAGGTGCTGGGCGGCTACTTGGGGTTCTCTGCTGGGGTGTGAGTCTGCAAGGGGCTCAATGCTCAGCAGGATTGGACCCGTTGGCACTCCCATCCCAGGCTCTTAATAACTGGGAGCACTTTTTAACGAGGCTGCAGCCTTAAGAGGTCTTTAACGTGCTCGTGAATCATTTATGGGCATGCAGCAGCAACTCCTCTGCCTAATGGAGCCCTGGATGTGAGCAGTGGTAGTGGCTGCAGGGGGTTTCAGGGGCTCTGTGCCATCACTGACCCCTTTCTTACTCCAGTGGAGATAGAGAGGGCAGAGCAGGGGCTTGGTGTGCTCGATGTGATGGGTGCTTGGGTGCTTACAGGGGTCCTGCGCCTGGCTCCACACCATTGGGTGGCTCAGAGCCACTTTCTCCTCCCAGCTTAATTGCTCCAGCCTGATGCACTTTTGCTCCAGCACTGGTAATGTTGCCTCTGCCAGCACCAAGAGGCTTGGGAAGAGCCATCCTGATCCTTCACTGAGCCTCCCTGCACCTGCTGTGCTCTGCATGCATCCCCCTCTCACCATGGCTGCTCTGCAGGGTTGTGTCTGGTGTCTCATATGGTTGTGCTTGGCTGTCCCCAGCTCTGCTCTGCAGGTTGCTCCTTGGCATGGCTGATGGTCCTTTGGGGTTGCTCAGAACATCCCAGCATGTCCCTTGGACAAGCCGTGTCACTTTTTCCATTGCTTTCCTCCTTGGGTGTGCTTCCTTGGGTCAGCATCTGTCATGATTCACCCCAGGGCTAGGAGCCAGCCTTGCTTGCCCTCCCTGTGCCTTGCCTGGCTTGAAGACTAAAACCTGTTTCAGTTGCTCATCAGTGACCTCAACACACCTGCCTTCCTGAGAGGGGATGGAGGCTCCACCCCACTGTTGCTGGAGTGAGGGTCACGTCCCTTGCTGCCGGGTGTCAGCCTTTGGTGTGCTTCAGTAGGTAGCTTGGAGAGGGAAGATGATGGTGGTAGGCGATCTCTTCTTATAATTGGCCGGGTCAGGGTACTCCTTGCCACCCCCCTGCCCATTTATTGTGCCCTTGCAGGTGATGGCAGTGGCCCCAGTGTGTTTTCCTCTCTCCCTGGAGATCTCTTCCAGCCCGAACTGACACTGTGCTGGCCAGGGACACTTCTCCCAGCTGGAGCCACAGCTCCAACCAAGCTGAGGATGTGCTGTCAAGTTCCTTGTTCGTCACCTCCCTGCTGCTGTCACCACTCCGTCCCCACACCAGGGCACTCACGCAGCCCTTCCCACCACACCAGCATGTTGCCTCTCACTTCTCTTTCCTGTCCCTCGGGCAGAGCCACCACATCCACCCTGAGTGCCTGAAGGTGAGGCTGGAGCTCCCTGGGGACCAGACTGTGCCCTGCAGATGGAGCAGTTGGTACTGGTGCTGCCGGGCAGAGCCATGTTCCTGGTGGCATAGTGCCTTATCCAGAGGCTAGGAGGGAGAAGGGGACCCAGGGATGAAGAGGAGCCAGAGGGCTGAGCTCATCGTGGGCTTGCTCTGCACGGAGATGCCAGCTCACTCACTCGTTCTCACGCTGAGAACCAGCTGAGCTCCTATGCCGGGCAAGAGTGGTGCCAGCACTGGAGGGGTTGGGTGCCAGCACCAAACACGTGGGGAGCTGGAAAACACCTTCCCAGCACCATCCCTGGGGGAGTTCTACGGCTGGCACAAGGTAAAACCTTTTATGAGTCGAGATGCACGCTCGGGAGTGGTTGTGCCACCATCCCATGTGGCCAAGGAGGCTTCAGCCCACGGGGGCTGTTCCCCTTCTCCTCCCCCCTCTCTCTCGGTGCCAAATGTTGCGTTAGCACACAGAGACGTGGAAACTGCTCCAGCTGCACCGTGTGACTGGGGTGGCAGGTGCCTGCCATGACAGCTGCCCGCTGGGCCGTGCCAGCTCCCCTGGGAACTGTGTTACTGTGGGGGAGACCGGATCCATCCCTCCACCCATACTGCATGGGGAGCTGGTGGGGACTGGGACCAGGCTTTCAAGTGGGCTGCAAAGCTGCTTCACCAGCAAGCATGGAGGCTCTTGCCAAGGGCTGCCTGGGGTGTGATGTGAGCAGTTCAGGGTGGGATTTTGAGCTAGGGGTGTAACAGCAGAGCTATGCAAGAACACCATGCCCCCTTGCACCTCTGAACAGTTTGGTTCCAATTTCTGTGCCTCTGGCTCTCAGACCCTACCACTGATAGCTGTTCCCCAGGGCTGGAGGAGCATGAGAGTGTCCTGGAACTCGCTCTGCCCTGGTTTGTTCCCATCCCAGTCTCTCCAGAGCAGCTGGCATCTTGCACTCATCACTGGCTGCCCAGGGATAAAAACAAACAGTGTCTCCAGCTCACCAGTGAGCTGGAAAGTTTTGCTTGCTGGGACTGGATTGCCTGGCTGGCGTTGTCCCAGCCCAGCAGCTCTTAAATACCTCAGCCAGACTCTGGGTTCCATGCCCTCTCTTCGTGCCTTGCTTCCCAAGAGCTTGACCTGGCAGCAGCAGGTGAGAGCTCCCTGCCTGTCCCACCAGAGCAAGGTGCATTGCTGTGAACAGTTCCTCCTCCTGCTACCCCGTGCCAGTGGCTGATTCATGGTGCTGATGCCCAGCCACCATCTCCATAGCCTGGGAAGGTGTTGAGCTCAGCTCTCCCCTCACCTGGGATGCTCCTGTGATTTCTCCTGTGCTTCCTCACCTGGTTTTCCATTCCATCCTCTCTCCCTGGCAGGAGTTTGAAACTCATGCTCCAGGACTCCTGTGCCTGAAGGACAGAGGAGGAGGAAGAGGAAGGCCACTGCAGGTGTTTGCCATCAGGACGTGCTGCGTGGGATCCCTGCCACTCTTATGAGGTAGGGAGACCCTGTCAGAGACTGGCACTGACCCAGACCCTGGGAGAATTTTGGAGGTTGGTTGCTCCCAGCTTTGGTGTTTTATGGCAGTGAGGGGTGAGGCAGCAGCTGAGCTGCTGGCAGCACCTAAGAGTGCTGCTTTGTTGCCTCTGGAGAGGAGGGAGGCAGTCAAGGCTCTGGGATGTTGCCTGAGGTCATAGACTGCCTGCAGCAACATCTTGCCTGGTCCTAGCACCATTTATGTGAGGGCTTCCTTGCATCTTCCCACCTGCATCCTGACTGATTTATTACCAAGGCTGCAGAGGAGTGAGGTTACTTCAGGAGCGAGGACCCTGCTGGTTGCCCTTTATGGGAGGGTTCTCAGTGAAACAACCATTTGGGCTGCATTTCCTGTTCCCTGTTACAGGTCTCCAGTGTCTCACCCCAATCCTGCTCTGTGATACCTCAACTGGTGTCACAGAGAGGCAGCCCAGCACCCATTTTAATGCAAAAGGCAGGAGCAGCAGCCCGTGACCTGGCCCAGGAGCTGGTGAAGGGCAGCAATGCTCTCCAGTGCCACTAGCACCAGGGTCCCATGTCCCCAGGCAACTTGTCCTGGACTCTCTTGGTTCCCAGGGGTTGTGGGGCTCCACACTGTTAAAGCCAGGCTTTGTGGTGGGATCTGAGGGAGAGTTGTGCTGGGGCAGCTACTAAAGTGCCCCTGTGCTTGCTTCTGCTCTGCCCTGTGCTGCCAAGGTGGGACACCCTCTTGTAGAGGGGATCAGGGGGATCTCAACTGCTGGAGCACCCTTACATAGCATCACCAAAGCAGAGTAGGGTATGAGGCCATACAGCTGGGCTGGTTATTGGAGTCCTGGGCAGAGAGAAGGACCAGGCCATGTATGGCAGTGACACTGCTGAACCCTGAGCTCAGTGAGCAGCACCAGAGGAGCCCCAGTGGGACATCTTGTTTGCCCCAGGGACTCTGCTGTCCGCTTTGAATGGAGAGGGCCCAGCTCCCCCTGGGAGCAGGTTCCATGAGGATGCTGGTCCTTGTGGCCAACCCACAGTAGAGCTTGGTGCCCTCTGCATGCAGTGAGTGCAGCAGGTGGCACCATCGCCATGGCTGTGCTGGGAAGAGAAGCAGTGCTCACAAGACATGTGTAGGTCCCCTGGGCACTGGCATGTGGCTGAAGGGGACAATATGAGAGCAGAGGAGACTAAGCTTCCCTTTGAGATGCTCCATAGACCCTAATAGGATCTGGGATTCACTTCCTTGTGCTCGGATGGGATTACCTTTCCTTCGAGCTTCAGGGACCCCTGGCAGGGGATTAGCCAAGGAATTGCTACCACCTCTTGGCTGTTAATTTTCTCCCTCCTTGCACAAGCTGCCAGGGAGGATTCAGTCTCCCAGCCTGATGTCTGCAAGCACGTGCTGGCAGGGCACATCCCACATCTTCCCTCCCATGGGGCACCGCAGCACGTGGCAGATCCCAGCTCTGTAGCCAGTGGTGGCACGGGATGGCACAGCCCCTCTCACTGCTGCAGAAGCCTTTTCCCACATGCAGGGGTGGGCAGGTGATTTGTGTATTTTTGGGCTTTCCATGTCCCTTGCCTGGGTGTGTTCCCTCCCTTCCCACCTGCACAGGCAAGGTGAGATCTTTGCAGACCCTCCAGGAGTGCCTGTGGTCCCTCCTCAGCTCCCTTGCTCTACCAGACCAGGGGAGCACACTGCCTTCAGAGCCACAGCTGTATGCTGTGAGACTGGCCAGGGCTGGCAGGGATCCTCCCCACATCTCCCATACATGCCAAGTTGATCAGGTACATCCTGACAGGGTCCGAAACCCAGTGTCTCCAAGGCATGTGACAAGGGTGCTTTGACCCTGTCCCTCCTGCCATCCCTCCCTCTTTTCCAGCGGGTGAAGGAGTCATGGTGGTGGTCCTGGGGGACTGGAAGCAGGTGGGTGATGGAATCCCTCCTGTCCACTCAAACATGGTGAAAGGCTGCAGACTTTTGGGGACCCACCTTGATGGTGGCAAGGTCCCAGCTGCACAACCAGTGGTTCAGGGAGCTGAAGCTGGTGAGATCCTGCTGCCGAGGCCCCCACCTGTGGCTGGGACCCAACCCTTCCCCATGCACAAGCTCCTGAGGAGATGTTGCTTCCTGTCTCGCTGACTCCTTGCACCCTTCCAGCCTGCCAACCACCGCCGGCCCAGGATGTCAGCCGGCGACAAGAACGGGGGCAGCCACTCCGGCAGCAGCCGCCTGCAGAGCAAGAAGCCTCCCAACCTCTCCATCGTCATTCCACCGCGGGAGGCAGAGGAGGAGGGCGCCCGGAAAGAGGTGAGTGATGGGAACTCACCTCCATCCGGCACCGGCCTCGGGGAGCTGCCATCCCTAGAGGACCTCCGATGCCAGCTCATCCCTAACACCCTGTTCTGCCTTCCAGCCCTCCAAGGTCCCCATCTACCGCAAGAGCAAGAGCCTGCAGGAGTCGCGTTCGGAGCGGCAGCCTGGCTTCCGCCGGCAGACCTCCCTGTCCCAGAGCATCCGCAAGTGAGAGCTGGCAGCGGCCGGGGGAGGGCAGGGCGGGCAGCGGCTGAGTCACCGCAGGCATCCCTCAGTCCCTCCCCTTCGGGGCGTTGTGGGTATGGGCAGAGGATTGGGATAGGGATGGAGAACTGGAGCTGGGAAGGGAAAACCGTGGAGGGTTTCATGTGGATCTGTTTTGATCCACTGGTGTCTGCCAGGGGAAAACTGTGGAATCATAAAATCACTTTGGTTGGAGAAGACCTCTAAGGTCATGAAGTCCAACCGTGAGTCCTGCAGCAGGATTGCTCAGTGTTCATTCACAGCATTGTTTTGTACCCTGAGGATGTTTCTCTGCCCTGCTCGTGTAGGACCTTCATAAGCACCTTGCTGGATGGGTGCTGCAACCCAGAGGTGATGCAGTGTCTTGTGCAAGGTGCAGGTCTCAGTGGAGTTACAACTCCAGAGAGACCTAAAGGCCAGCAAACCTCTGCGGCATCTCTTCCTCTTTCCCTCCTTCCTCCTGACCCACAGCCAGGTCAAAACCACCCTGCTGCAGGCTGGACTGAGACACCCCAACCCAAACCATCTGCTGGGGGGTATGCCAGGGTGGGATGGCAGTACCTGGGCTGGTGGGACCATCTGGGTGCCAAGCGTGCCTGTCGTGTGTGCAGGGGCACTGCGCAATGGTTTGGCATCAGCAGCGACTGGGAGGGGAAGCGGCAGCAGTGGCAGCGCAAGAGCCTGCAGCACTGCAGCATGAGGTACGGGAAGCTGAAGCCTGCCTATCGCGACATGGAGCTGCCCAGCCAGGAGGTGCCCTCCTTCCAAGGCACCGAGTCACCCAAACCCGCCAAGATGCCCAAGGTAGAGCTCGAGGCATGGGGTCCAGCTTCCAGCCTTGCTCTCCTAGCACTGACACCTCTCTTGCCTCCTCCAGATCGTGGACCCCCTGGCCAGGGGCCGTCCCTTCCGCCACCCCGACGAGAGTGATCGTCCCCACACACCCCACCACGTCCTGCCCCCGCTCACTCCTGGCATCGTCTCCTTGGCATCCTTCAACAGCATCCGCTCTGGCCATGGCCGCCTGCCACGCAGGAAGAGGGAATCTGTCGCCCACATGAGCTTCAAGGCAGCTGCAGCCCTTCTCCGCGTGAGTTTTGGGAACCTAGGGGGGATCATTCTTCCCAAGCCAGGTTTCAGCTCTCTCCCTCACCCAGCATCTCTTCCTCTTGGCTTTCTGCTTTCATTGTGTCTCCAGGATGGGTTTGAGGCAGGATGTTGGTGGTTTTAACCCACGTTCTGCTTAGAAAGAGGTTTGGCTGAAACTGGGCCACCAAAGTGGAACTACCTTGCACGACATACCTAGAAAAAAAGAGCTTCTGGGTTTCCTTGCTGAGGAGTCAGGAAACCTTTTGCTGCAGCTGAAGCTTTTCCAGTGACTTTCCAGCCCCTGGGGAGCCCTGGGCAAGCCTTGGGGTCAGGTTTCTGGGAGCCAGTACCAAACAGGGGATTTAGAGTTCACCTCTCATGGTGACTAACATGGTCATGGTCCAATACTGGCTCTGAGGAGCTAGAGGCAGCATCTGCTTCCAGCTCCTGCTACCTGCCCTTCACATGCAGGGGCATATGGCAGCCTGTTGGGATGTCACTCAGTTCTGGGGAGGGAGGCACCCTGAGTGCTGCTAAAACAGGGGGGCTTCTGGTTTCTGATCCTCATTTGCCTCCCCTGCAAAAGGGACGTTCTGCCCTGGAGCCTCTGGCTTCCA
The DNA here is from genome assembly GCA_013399775.1 of Semnornis frantzii. Taxonomy (NCBI): domain Eukaryota; kingdom Metazoa; phylum Chordata; class Aves; order Piciformes; family Ramphastidae; genus Semnornis; species Semnornis frantzii. The sequence goes on along the minus strand of VWYK01071439.1, from coordinate 146,888 downwards.
AACAGAAGAGCAACAAGAGGAGCTTCTTGTTCCCCAGCTTCATGGATGATGACATGGTGGATGCTGCTGATACCCTGGACTCTTCCTTCTTCAGTAAGGCAAGCACTGTTCCATGCCACAGGGGTTCTGGTGCCTCTGCACAGGGGCTGGACACAGAGCAGAGCTCTGATGGGGACCCTCGTGTCAGTGCTTCACCCTGGCCCTGGGAGCAGGGACATCAGTGGCCCCTTTGCCCAGTGCTGTGGAGCCCCAGTCTTGGTTATGCTCCCTGGAGACGGCAGGGAGTGATGCCACCATCACATGCACGCTTCATGCCCTGTGATGTGCAGGATATCTGTGGGGATTCCTCCTGCCTTGACTCTGGAGCCAGGCTGCCCTGGTGGTGGGCACACCCAAGCAGGAGGTGGTTTCTCACCCATCACACACATCCAAGTACGTGTCTCCATCCTTCCAGATGGACATGCACGATGAGACCTACTCCATGCCCGATGATGTCTTCGAGTCGCCGCCTCTATCCGCCACCTATCTACGCATGCACCCGGTGGGGGATGATGCCAGGGTGTCCCCCGAGGTGGAGCAGCCCACCCCGTGAGTACCAGCTCTCAGCTGATTCTGCCTCCAAGGCTACCCAGGTCCCCTGCTGCAATCAGAGCAATATCCCCACCCATCCCTGTCGCGAGGCACTGGGCACTTCCAGTGCACTCCTCAAGGCGCTCCTAACCCTCATCCCCCCCCTCCCCCGGCATTGCGCAGCTGTGGGGCTGGATGCAGTGGGATTTCTCCGCTGGTCGCTGCCAGCAGGCGTGGTGAGGTTCTCCTGTCTCTGCAGGCAGGAGGGTGTCCGTCTGGCATCGGGCTCCAGTGGCACGGCCCCGCGGCGTGGCCGGCGCATCACCTCCAAGGTGAAGCACTTCGCCTTCGACCGCAAGAAACGCTACTATGGGCTGGGGGTGGTGGGCAACTGGCTGAACAGGACCTACCGCCGCAGCCTGAGCAGCATTGTGCAGTCACAGCTGGAAATGACCGACAGCCACCGGTGAGGGACAGGCACAGAGCTCCTCAGGGCTCCCCAGCTCTCTCCCCAGCGTGTGTGTGTCCCCTCGACGTTCAGGGAGCCTGCAGAGGGTCCCTTTTTTCAACCATCCTCGAACTGCTCCAATTTTGGGTCCTTTTCCTCCCCAGGCCGTACTTCACCTACTGGATCACCTTTGTCCACATCCTCATCACCCTGCTGGTCATCGGCACCTACGGCATCGCTCCCATCGGCTTCGCCCAGCACGTGACGACAGAGTTAGTAAGTTTAAGAGCTACTGGCTGGGACTGTCCCCTTTCAGCTGTGCAAGTCCCCATCCCTGGAGGTGTTTAGGTGTGGTGCTGAGGTCCATGGTTTAGCACCAGAGTTGGTAGAACTACAAAACTGTTGGACTTGATGATCTTAAAGGTCATTTCCAACCAAATCCATTCCATGTTCAAACAGCAACCAACTGCTGAGGAAAGCCAGGCTGGTGTCTTGGGTGGTGCCTTCAGCACCTTGGCAGGGTGAACCTCCCTCTGGGGTTAATCCTGGCAACTTGCAGCTGACTGTGTTGCTTCCTCAGTGCCCAGGCTGGAGAGAAGAGCAGGCATCTATCTTCCTGGGTGGATGTGACCACCAGTGTCCTATGCAGTTGTGGTCCCTGCTAGGGCTGGGAGCATCTTGGAGTGCTGCTGGCTTGTGCTATATGAGAAGCTCCATTACGTGACTGGGGCAGGAGGTTCATGGCATGATGCAGTGCCATGGGTGCTGGGGGCAGAGCTGCTCTCACTCCCATCTTTCTGGTGGGATCCAGCAGCAATTCCCCATGGCCAAGGGGTCTGCTTGGCCCTCGATGAATGTAGGGAGAAGGGGCTTCACTCTCCACTCCTGGTTCACTTGGTGGAAGCTGACCCCATCCCGGCTCTGCAGGTGCTGAGGAACAAGGGTGTCTACGAGAGTGTCAAGTACATCCAGCAGGAAAACTTCTGGATTGGACCCAGCTCGGTAAGGGCTCTGCCATAGAATCATAGAATAGTTTGGACCAGAAGGGACCTCTAGAGGTCATCTAGTATGGCCCCCCTGCAGTCAACAGGGACATCCCCACTAGATCAGGTCACCCAGGGCCCTGTCAAGCCTCACCTTGAATATCTCCAGGGAAGGGGCCTCAACCACCTCCCTGGGCCATCTGTTCCAGTGCTCCACCGTCCTCATAGGAAAGAACTTATTCCTAACATCCATCACCACCCCTTGCTCCCTGACCCAACACTCTGCTCTCCACTGGCCTCTACTTCTTCTTGCCCTGACTGAGAGGGCTTCTGGGGTGCTCCCAGGGGGAGAGCTCAACCCTATGTCCCAGCCCGCTACCCCACTGCCTTCAGTGGCCCCGTCCCTCTGGGATCTGCTGCCCAGTCCCATCTCAGGCTGGAGACTCAGCACCACTTCTCAGAGCTGCAGCATCATGGTGGGATGGTCAGAAGAGACCCTGTCCCCTTTCCATACACCTCCCATTACCCACTGGAGTAATGGAGACTTGGGGCTGTCACCTGTCGGGGATGCGTGCTCCTGCCGAGCTCTCCCTGAGGAGAGGGTGCCATGTAGCATTCCCTGGACTGACATCTCCCTCTCAGATCGACCTGATCCACCTGGGAGCCAAGTTCTCCCCCTGCATCCGGAAGGACCGGCAGGTGGAGAGGCTCATCCAGCGGGAGCGGGACCGGGAGCGCAGCTCCGGCTGCTGCGTCCAGAACGACAACTCCGGCTGCATCCAGACCCTGCCGCAGGACTGCTCGGTGTGTGCTGCCACCATGGGACTGGGGTGTGCTGGGCTCACTGAGAAGGGAAGGGGAAGCCACCTCTGCCCTGAACAGCACCGGGCAGGATGCATGCAAGGTCATGGCTATGTGTTCACTGCTGTGGCCTCCATCCCTGTCCTGCCCAGGAGACGCTGGCAACATTCATCAAGTGGCCAGGCACCAACGCACCAGCCATGGGCTCAGGGGAGAAGAGGACCTCAGGGGCTGTGTGTCACCAGGATCCCAGGTAGGAGTGACAACTGGGGACAGGCACTGTGGTCACCCAGCTGTGTATGGGACATGATGGGAGTACTTCCTAAGGCTATCTCCAGCTTGGCTGCCTGGAGTTCTCTTATTCAAGGGACTGGGGGCTCTTAAACACCACAGAAGGTTGATAAGAGGGAATGAGTGGAGGAACTGAGGTGGGGTCTGTCCTGAATGACAGCAGTGGGTGAGCTGGAGACACAACTGAGGAGTGCTGTTGTCTTGCACTGGCCCCTTCCTGCCCTGCTCCACTGGGCTGGGTGGTGCTGCCAGGGGGCATTGATGAGGTCGTCAGAGGGATATGAGTGCTGTGGGGCTCAGCTGTGATGTTGCAGGACATTGTTGTAGGGACTGTAGGGGTCTTGTAGGACACCAAGCTGCATGATCCCTCCCTAGCCAGGGGGAGGGCCAGATCTTGGGCTGTCTGTCCCCAGGTGGGGTTAGTGGGCTGGGAGGAGGCATGTGCTGAGCGAAAACTGTCCTGACTCCCCACCCACATCCTTCTGACAGGACCTGTGAGGAGCCAGCATCCAACCCACCTCACGTGTGGCCAGATGACATCACCAAGTGGCCGGTAAGAGCCTGGTGCCACCACAGTCTGTGTGGCACCATGGTGGCAGTCTCTGTGGGAAGCACAACAGGCAATGAGCTGGGCAGGAGGCTGCGGGGAGAGCTTGGGGCTGGACCCTGACCAGGCTCTTCTCTCTCCTGCTTGTAGATCTGCACCTATGAGACCAAAACCAACCACACAGGCTTTGCCCACCTGGACTGCCAGATCAAGGGCAGGCCCTGCTGCATTGGCACCAAGGGCAGGTGGGTCACAGTTAAGGGGGGCACCTGGCCTGGGTTGGATTTGGTTCAAGAGAGTCATGTCTGGAGTGGTGCCAGTGAGAAGAGAATGGTTACAGAGCCTTGGTTTGGGGGTGAAACATGGCGGTGGCTGCCAGGAGCAGAGGGGGATGCTTGGGGGAACAGGGAACGAGCCCTGCCCCGAGCGAACCCTCTGCCTGCCCTCTGCCCAGCTGCGAGATCACGACGCGGGAGTACTGCGAGTTCATGCACGGCTACTTCCACGAGGAGGCCACACTCTGCTCACAGGTGAGCAGTGCTGGGGACATGGGACACGATGCCAGCAGCTGGGTCACACAGCATCCTACTGATACCAAAGGCTTTCATAGTATCCTGGGATGGGTGTGAGCAGGGAGAATGCATAGTGCCAGATGAGAGGAAATGGCTTCAAGTTGTGCCAGGGGAGGTTTAGGTTGGATATGAGGACAATTTTTTTTTTTTTTCCTTCTGCTTAGTGGTGAAGCATTGGACAGGCTGCCCAGGGAGGTGGTGAAGTCACCACCTCTGGAGATGTTCAAATAAACATGTAGACATGGCACCCGGGGACATGGTTTAATGGACATGGTGGTGTTTGGTTGGTGGTTGGACTTGGTCTTAGGAGTCATTTCCAACCTAATTGATTCTGTGGGTCTATGCTGCCTGCCTGCCTTTTTGGTGTGGAGCTGGGGGAAATGCAGGGCTTCAGCCAGCCTCACCCAGGCAGCAGCATTGTGCTTGGGAAAGGCACTTCCTGGGCAGGAAAATGACCTTTCAGCATCTCCTGAGGATGATTGGTCACTCCATCCCCAACATCTGACAGTGCAGATGCCACATGCCAACCCAGAGCCCCTCCACAACTGACATGTGGCATCTCCAACCATGTGTCCCTGTGACACATCCTTTGCTCCCTATGTCTCTGGGGCATGGGCTGAGTCCACCTTCAAGCTCCTACCCCACCCATCTTTGCAGGTGCACTGTCTGGACGAGGTCTGTGGCCTCCTGCCCTTCCTCAACCCGGAGGTCCCTGACCAATTCTACCGCCTGTGGTTGTCCCTGTTCCTGCATGCTGGGTGAGCTGTGGGGATGGGGTCTGGCGACCAGAGAGTCTGTTAGGATAGTCTCTGATCCAGGATGGGCTGAGATTTGAGAGGGGAGGACCCCTCCAGACCACAGGAGCACATGGTGGGAGAGTCTTGTGGAAGGGGTCTCATGCCCAGGTCAGCTGGTGGGAGGACTGGGCAGGGGTCTCTAATGCAGGGTCTCTTCCCACAGCATCATCCACTGCCTGGTGTCGGTGATTTTCCAGATGACAGTGCTGAGGGACCTGGAGAAACTGGCAGGCTGGCATCGCATCTCCATCATTTTTATCCTTAGTGGCATCACGGGCAATCTGGCCAGTGCCATCTTCCTGCCATACCGGGCAGAGGTGAGGGTGGGGGCTTTTGCCCACATCACCCCAAACGCCACCAGCTCCCCAGGGACCAAAGGACACCCCTACCTGTCCTCTGTCTTGGCAGAGCTTTGGAGAAGGGCCTGCAGCAGAGAGCAGGTTTTGGCAGGGATGCCAGACTGGCGCCCCCATGGCAGGGAGTGAATCCCTGCCCCATGTGTTGGGTTTGCACATGCCATCGGGTCACACGTGGCCACGTGCCGCTGTGCGTGCAGGGTCCCCAGGCGGGCAGATGGCTAATCTGCTGGCAATGAAACCATGCCAGGCTTTAGATGAGATCACACCCAGAGCCCTAATCCCCTCGGGGGTGCGTCAGGACGGGGCCCCGGGGGGCTGTGACCTGGGAGGAGGTGATGCTGCCCAGCTGCTGAGTCATGGAAAGTACCAACTCTGCCCAAACAGTGCCGGCACACTGCCCTGCTCTTCCTCCTGTGCCAGGGCTCCCACCCATGAGTCCCACACCAGCACAAGTGCTGCAGGGCCGCAGGAGCCAAGGAGTGTTGCAAAGGAACAGATGGTCCCCAGGGACACAAGGGCACCAGGTGGGGCGACACACACAGGGTCCAGCCGTGACTTGCCCTCTCTCTGCAGGTGGGCCCTGCCGGATCCCAGTTTGGCTTGCTGGCCTGCCTCTTCGTGGAGCTCTTCCAGAGCTGGCAAGTGCTGGAGAAACCCTGGAAAGCCTTCCTCAACCTCTTCGGCATCGTCCTCTTCCTCTTTATCTGCGGCCTGTTGCCATGGATCAACAACATCGCTCACCTCTTCGGCTTCCTCAGCGGCCTCCTGCTCTCCTTCGCCTTCCTGCCCTACATCACCTTCGGCACGGTGGACAAGTACCGCAAGCGTGCCATGATCATCGTCTCCCTGCTGGTCTTCCTGGGGCTCTTTGCCTCGCTGGTGGTCTGGCTCTACGTCTACCCTGTGAACTGGCGCTGGGTGGAGTACCTCACCTGCCTGCCCTTCACCAGCAAGTTCTGTGAGAAGTACGAGCTGGAGCAGGTCCTGCACTGATGCCAGCAGCAGGCATGGGACTGGCAGAGGTGCTGGCAGTGATGCTTTCTGTGGGGTGGGTCTTTGCCAGCTGGCTGCTCCGGGCACAGCTTCATCCTTGGGACTGGTGGGTTTGGGCTTAGCCCTGTCAGTCATTGGGATGCAGTGGGGAGCAGGACTGGAGCCACTCTGCCTTGCACCCCTTTGGGGCTGCCTCTTGGTGCTGACAAGCTGTAAACTGGTTTGGGGACCAAGCTCAGCTTCCACCCGCCTGGAGGAAGGGCTGAGAGATTGGGAATCTTATATGTCCACAACCAGGCTGGGCCTCCAAAGCACCTGGGAATTAAGTTACCAAGGTCTTCTGCCTGCCCTGGGCCCCATCCTGCCTCTGTGCCCCCCAGGTGCTGCAGCTCATACTGTGAACACGACCCCCTCTTTTGCAGGGGCACTTCTTTTTATCCACAGCTCTTTAGACTGAAGGTTTCCTACACCTTGGGCTCCTCATGGCCTCTGCCATAGCCCCAGGGCATTCAGATAGGAGCTTCCAAGGTATTTTTCAGTCCTTCTCTCACACCTGATGTTTCCCTGAGGCCAGGGAAGGAGGCTGATGCTACCCCACTTGGGCTCCTCACTGGATGGAGAGGACTTGGGACATGGGTGCTGCTTTTCCTCTTATTTTGGTGAAATTCTCTTTTTGGAAGTGGAGAAGCAATACATAGAATGTTTCTAGTACCACGTTGGGAGGCAAATGTAGAGAGAAACACCCTTGGAGGCTTGTGTGGCTGCTTCTGAAGCCCATGACCCCTTTCACTTCAGTTTTGTGTCTCTACTGTTACCCTTTTTCCTTTCTCGAAGCATAGACACCCAGGTAACCCCCACCCTGCCTCAAACGGTGCTGACAGGCTGGGGCAGTCTCCTGTCCCTGCCTGCTCCCAGCCCTACTCCTCAGCACTTCCCCCTCCCTGCCACCGGCCATGGTGTGAAGGCAGGTCCTTCCTGGGGTCCGGGTGACTCCTCTGGGCTGGTTTGGAGCCAGCACAGTGCCAGGCTGTCTCTCCCTTGGTATGTGTTACTCTGGCAGTGCTGGGTCTCAGCACTGTTAAGTGGGGGTGTCCTGGGGTGAGTATTCAAGGGCTGGGAGCTTGGCTTCCTCTCTCCACAACCATTCTCCAGGTGACCCAGGAGATATGTGGCACTTGCATCCTTCCCTCCACCATGGGCCAGTTTTCAGCCCTGCTCTGTCTCTCTGGTGCTTCTCCAGCCAAAGACAGCCTCTTCACTTTGTTTTGTCTCTTTTTGATACTTTTTTAAAGCTGTGGGTTCCCCCCTCCCCCTTAATAAATTTCTACCTGTATTTAATGAGATGCACAAAGCCTCTTCTGCCTTCCTGGGCACGTTTAAGGGGTTTTGGTTGGTGTGGCTAGGAGCGTCTGGGGCTGACGTCCTGATGCACAGGGCTGTAGTGTCCCCTGGCACTCCTCAACCTGCCCCTAATGCCACTCCCTGGGATGGGGACAGGGTTTGGAGGGTCTGAAGCAGAAGCAGCAGCTAAATACCTGGAGCAGCAAGACCCACAGAGCCTCCTTGCCATGCCCAAGGGCTGAGTCACCCTCGCCTCTATCCCACTCTTCATGGAATAACCTGGGGCTGGATTTGCCTCATCACCCCCAAAGCTAGGATGCCCCAAGGGGGCTTGTCTGGCTCCCCTCATGCTGACTGGTGCCCTCTCTCCAGCTGTTGCAGTGAGGTGATGATCAGAGTGGGACAGGAACACACAGAGGCTGTGATAAAAAACACCATCATGTCTTTATTTGCTGCTTCATCACAGCCCAAGGCATTTTCAGAGGGCTTGTCCTAGGCCAGTTGTGGGTATTGCAGGGAGGGCTTTGAACTGCCCTCCACTGGGAAGCTCTGCAGTATGCTGCTGGGGGTGGCCATGGACTTGGGAATGTGCTCCAAGGGGTTCTGGAATGATGTGTGCAGGCAGGGGAGTGGCTGCTGGGATCACTGGTCTGGACTTGGCTGTGATGGACTTTGCTCCTGGTAGTGATGTTGGAGTGGGGAGGGGTGGAGGTCTTTGGGCAGTTTATGTACAGGTTCTGCTGGGGGCACCCCTAAATCAGCAACCCTCCCTGCAGGTGCTTCTAGGGCAATGCCTTTCCTCCCTGGGTGGGCATATGGCCCTGAGCCCACCCAGGCTTTGGCTCAGCCCTGGTTAAAGCCAAGACCGGGGTGGTCAGGGGGTTCAGTGCTTCCAGTGGGGTGAGCAGGAGATTTCTATCCTTGCCCCTGCGGGGCTGGGACAGGACCAGGCTGAGCTGCTGGCTGAAGGCAGATGTGGCAGAGGAGGAGCAGCCGCGGCTAGGGCCAACCACGGACAATGCACAGCCACGGTGGGGATGGAGAGGGGTCACAGGCTCCTACCCATCTCCTCAGCCCCTCTCCATCCTCTCCTGAGCAGGGTGGGAGCAGAGGGTGCTCAGCAGCCGCTGTTCCTGCGCATGAAGGCATGTCCCCTCACCCAGTGCTGCATCTCTACAAAGGCCAGGCCCCCTGCTGTCACCTCGCAGGGACCCAGCGCCTCGAAACCACACTTCTGGTAGAAGGGCACGAGGAAGTCTTCACACATGAGCAGGGCACGGCGGGCACAGGGCAGGCAGCGCAGGTACTGCAGATACCTCCACATCAGGATGGAGCCCTTGCCCTGCTGCCGGACGGTGCGGTGCACAGCCAGGACGTGGATGTGCACTGCTGTACCCTGTGGCTTGTGCAGGGTCAGAGCCTCCTGCCAGGGGAGAATGGGGGTTAGTGGCACTGGAAGGTCACATCCTCTGTGTCTTGGCTTCCCTCAGTAATCAACTGAGGTCCACACAAAGTCATAGAATAGGCAGGGTTGGAAGAGACATTTAGAGATCACTGAGTCTAAGCAGGGTAAGCTAGGGCAGGCCCACAGGTATCCAGGTGGGTTTTGAAAGTCTCCAGAGAAGGAGACTCCACAACCTCCCTGGGCAGCCTGCTCCAGGACTCCACGACCCTCACAGAAAAGAAGCTCCTCCTCACGTTGAGGTGGGGCCTTCTGTGTTCTAGCTTGTACCCATTGTTTCTTGTCCTATCACGGGGCACCACCAGAAAGAGCCTGGCACCTTCACCTTGACACCCACCTCTCAGATATTTATAGGCATTGGTAAGATCCCCTCTCAGCCTTCTCCTCTCCAGGCTAAACATCCTCCTCCAAAGGGAGAAGGGTCTTAGTGCTATCTATCTTCACCTCCCCCCATCACCCTTTGGGATTTTTAAATGATTGTGGGGTTGAATTACTTGGCATAACTTTTAATGGCATCAGTAGAATTAATTAAGGAGAAAGGTCACTTCCACCAGAGCAGCCCCTGTGGCAGGTAGTCTTGGGAGAAGACTCAGTGGGTCCTGGTCCCCAGGCTCTGGCAGTGCATAAACTGGGAAGTGCAGTGTCTGCCTCTTACCTGCCTGAGTCTCTCCTGGTCCCAGAGGGAGCCGATGATGAAGGCCACCAGCCGCCCTTCCTCAAACCAGCCGAGGGAGAGCTCCGGGCACAGGTTCAGAAAGTGGCGGATCTCATCCAGGTGCAGGGGACAGTCTCCAGAGACAGAGATAAAGGCTGGAGGGAGGATGGGTGATGAGCTCAGCAATGGGCACCAAGGGACACTCAGACTCAGAAAACCTCCTCAGCACTTGATGTACGTGGAGAAAGGGGGAGGTAATGGGAAGAGATGGCGCATGTCCTGCTGCCTGCTTGGTCTAAAGGAGCTCTAAGGGACATGGGTGGCTCTAGGCGGCAGCTCTGCACCTCCAGAGGCAGGCCACAGCCTGGTTCCCTGTTCTCATTGCTGATTCCAGGGCTACAGCAGCAGGTACTGAGATGAACCCTCTCTCCTGGCATCTCCCTGGCCTCGCCCTTTGGAGAAGAGGGAAACATAGGGCAGTGAGTCTGGGTAAGTGGAGCTGGGTGGGGGGTGGAGCCTGGGGTGAAGGGAAGAGGGGAGATTGCTGGAGGTGCATCTCAAAGGGGCCCTGTGTGATAGGAGGCAGAGCTTCCTCCTATCTTCCCCCTACCTTACCCCATGCATTGGCTTTCATGGGGCAGTTTTGGGAGAGCTGCTCCCTTCTCATCTTGTCCTGTTCTGATATCACTCCAGGCTGCCTAGCCCAGGGCATTGCCTCCCACCACTCATGCTAGATGAGTGGGGGTCACAGTTCTTCACCTCCTCAACCACAGCCTCTTCTACCTCAAGACAAGTCCGTGGTGGCCTGGCCACAGTGGTGTCCAGCGGCTCCTTCTGTCATCACCCATGAGGGCATGCATGAGGGTTTGCCACAAGGAGCACAAGGGACGAGCAGAGAGAAGGGACAGGACACCTGATGCCACCAGGCAGGATCCCTCCCCGGGCAGCCGCTTACCTTCCCGCTCGATCTCGAACACGCTGACGGCGTCCTCGGGGCTGAGGCAGCGGAACTCGCTGGCAGGCAGCGTGTGCCGGCGCTGGCCCCCGGGAGAGCCGCGGGGGGACCGCAGGTGGACGGGCTTCAGGAAAGGCAATGCGCTGAGCACCGACATCCTCCTCCTCCTCCTCCTGCTTGGCTCCTCTGCCAACTCCCAGCCCTGCCGCAGCACCCTGTGTTGCAGTCTTCTCCAGTGCTCTTAGCCACCCAAAATACCTGGGAAGCACGCACAGGGTTAACAGGTGCTCGCCAGCCTTTTCCTGTAGTATGTGTCTGTGTCTGTATATCTAAAACATAGAAAGGGCAAATACCCACTCACAGTGCGGGAGCTTGGCACCAGCCAGGGGCTGTGGCAAATTTGTGGCCCTAGGGATGCTGGGGACAAAAGCCCAGTGAGCACCTGCTGGCATCCAAGCACTGGGGCAGAGCAGAGACAGGGGCTGTGGAGCTGGAGAGCAGGCATGGGACAGAGCAGAGACAGGGACTGTGGAGCTGGAGAGCAGGCGTGGGGCACAGCAGAGACAGGGGCTGTTGGAGCTGGAGAGCAGGCATGGGGCAGAGCGGACAGGGGCTGTGGAGCTGGAGAGCAGGCGTGGGGCAGAGCAGAGACAGGGACTGTGGAGCTGGAGAGCAGGCATGGGGCAGAGCAGAGACAGGGACTGTGGAGCTGGAGAGCAGGCATGGGGCACAGCAGAGACAGGGGCTGTTGGAGCTGAGAGCAGGCATGGGGCACAGCAGAGACAGGGGCTGTTGGAGCTGGAGAGTAGACATGGGGCTGACCAGCCTGCCCTCGCATCCTGCCCCACATCTCCTGCCCTGCAAAGCCAGAGAGCAGAGCCTTGGGGCAAGTCCAGCCCTGGAAAGAGGCAGGGTGAGATGTGACTGCAGAATAAGCATCTCTGGGTGAAAGTTCCTCTTCGTGAGAGAAAGGTCAGTGCTGGGGCACTATACACACTCTGCGGTGCCCTGGCATAGGCACATCAGCCAGCCAGTGCTGGCTGCCAGCGACAGCTCAAGCTGCCAGGATTTATTCCCTTCTCCACCTTGCTCAGTGTGTAACTGGCACAGCTTAGACCCTGTTGGGTTGTGTCCATGTTCACAGACCTGGCTGGGATGGGTTCATGGCAGGACAGCCACGAACCTGACACTGCAAGCTGCAAGCCCCACACACCCCATCTAGGTGCCTTTGGGCAGCCCATCCTGGGATACACCACCTGTGACACAGGACACCAGACCCCTCAGGCTCCCTGGGAGGATCACTAGCAGTCAAGCTCACCCAGCAGAATCCCTCCAGCCCAGCCAAATCCCTCCACCGGGAGCAGAGCCTGTAGCTGCAATCTGCCTCCAGTTTCACATGTAAGCAAACCAAGCTGATAAATTCAGAGAGAACCACAAACTGAGCAAATAATTCTGCAAAGCACACACATCCCAGAGGCAGAAATAGTGGGAATTGCTCCTGGAGCCATCCATCCATCTGTCCCTGCTCAGCCCAGCATTGAAGCAGTTTGCAGCCAGGGCAGTGTGAAGCCGGGTCACTTCTGATTATTGTTCGAGAGGTGCTGGCTTCCCCTGCTAATTACAGACTTGCCTCCAGCTAATAGGATTTGTAGAAACAAAAGCACCACCAGCACAAGCTGGGAATTTTCCATCCTGACATGCTGAGGGCCAGGTGCCCCAGATGCCTGTTTTGCCCAGCCAGAGGTAGGACAGGGTGCTGCTGTGATTTGTTTTCCATGAGAGGCTTGCCAGTGGATGTGTATCTAAGGGATGGGGCCCATCAGGGAGAGAGGCTTTCTTTGGTGGGAGAATTCATTAGAATCACAGAATGCATCTGGTGGGGAGGGACTCCTGAAGGTCATCTTGTCCAACTCCCCTGCAATGAGCAGGGACACCACCAACTAGATTAGGTTGCTCAGAGACCCATAAAGTTTGACCATGAATGTCTCCAGGGATGGGGCCTCCACCACATCTCTGGGCAGTCTGTTGCAGCATCCCCAAAGCTCATTCTAGTCACCAAGGAATGGTGCTGGGAATGGATAGTTCATGCTCCCAGAGACCATGTAGGAGAGAAGTCCAGGGGTAGTTGAGCTATAGAGGAGAGCAGGGTGCTGGTGGGGTTGTAATGTTTGTAGACCTTAGTATCAACTCTTCTGGAACTCCTTACCCTGTTAATTGGATTAGGAGCTTATCCACCTAGATAAATCCCAGAGTAGGCAAGAGGGTAGGTCCTGGGTACATAGAAAAAACAGTGGTGGTTTGATCCTGGGCAGTGCTGAGTGCCTGGGGCAGGGTCTGAGGGTACTGCTGGATCAGGCCGAGGGACAGCAGGGCAGAGCATGGCCTTGGGCAGGGCTGGCGTAAGAGCTGCCATGGGACTTATGGAGCAGGATCATGGAATCACAAGATGGCTTGGGTTGGAATGTACCATTAAAGGTCGTCTAGTCCAACCCCTCTGCAACAATCAGGGACATCTTCAACTGGATTAGGTTGCTCAGGGCTGTCTGCTCATCAATAGCTACTGTTAAACAGTTCTCTGAGAGCAAGTTTTTATATCAGCTCACATAAAGGCTGAAAAGGACTGACCAGTGGAAAGTCTCTACAGGGACATCCACAGAGCTAGGGGGTTCAAGACCTCTTATGCAAGTGGCTGATCCCCTTAGAGATAACCAAGAAAGGGGAAGCAGATCCCTCAAGTTGGCTTCAGAAATTCCTTCAGACTTCAGCCAGCCTGGAGCAGGAGTCAGTGGTGGAGAAAGGCTGCTCCTTGGCTTGTTTTCCTCATATTTTCTTTCCCCTCTGACACTTTATTCCTGGCAACTCAAGTTAAACAGCTGCAGGGATGATGTATTTCTGTTTGTTTTCTGGAAATGAACTTCTTTGCTTTGCTTCTCAGCTCCCCACAGACAAAAAGGTCTCCTGGGATGGGAATACACAGAGCCTGCAGAGCACAAAAGAACCTGCCAGCCTTCCTAGTTCATCCCTGGAAGTGACCCATGGGGAGCTCCTGCTTGGCCAGGGTGGGTACCAGCACTGCTGTAACACCTGGGTAACAGCAAAGGTGAAGGAAATTCACCCTAGGTCATTGAGTGAGAACCAGAGTGAGGAGGAAAATCGTGGCTCAAGACATCTGCCTTCCAATGCTTCCCCATATCTTGTTCAAGTCACACACCCCAGGCTAAATTTTGGGTCATAGCTCCTTACCAGACCTGCCTGAGATGAGCCCTATAGGTTTGTGTGTAAGTAGCAGCATCCCAAATGCCCACTCTGTGCATTTTAGCCCCAACTAACATTTGTGCACTAGAGGTCAGAGCATCTGCATGGGAAAGAGAAATGCTCACATGTGAAATAAAGAGGCAGGTCCACAGAACCCCCCTAAAAACATCATCTTAGCACATTATGAAAGTCTGCCTGGATTTGGAGCCTGGATTTTTAACTGAGGTGGTAGTAAGCCTGAGCCTGTTCTGAAGCCAGATATTCCTTGCAAATGAGCTTGGGTTCCTCCCATGCCCCAAACAGGAGAGTTTCAGTGAGAAGAGTTCATAACCCCAGTTTTTGACAGCATGTGTTGGATGTGTGTGGATGGGACAGTGACTGTGATTAGCCCCATCCCTGGAACCATTCCAGGTCAGCTTGGAAGGAGCTCTGAGCAAGCTGATTCAGTTGCTCACTGTAGGGGGGGGTGTGGGGGGGTGGGCTCCATGACCTTTAGAGGTCTCTTCCAGCCCAAATATTACAGTCACACTTTTTACCTTCACCAAAGCCAACTTCCAGGCAAGCAAGCTGAGCTCCAGGTACCAACCTCCCTCCCCTCTACTGAATTCCCCCCACCCTGGGATACTGGGGCTGGGAAGTCACAGGGGGCTCAGGACCACCAGCTGTCCCCAGGGCTGTTTTAGTGCCACTGGGATGCATAGGAAAGGTGAGTGCTTACCAGATGGGGACCTCGGCTTGCTCCTCGGTGGTGACTCCTCGCAGCTGGCAGGAGAGGAGGACCTGGGGCTTTGCTGCTTCTCCTCTTGTCTGCCTCTCCCTCTGCAGCTCTTGCTTATATACATTTGTTATTTATGGAGCACGTGATGACATCCTAAGGAGTTTATAACCCCGATGAAAGACAGGGAGAGGTGAGAGGCTTTAACGTGACAGGCCAGCAAGAGATCCCATCAGGCTTTTCTTTTTTTTTTTTCCTTGCCCTGGCAGGGCTGCCTACAGAGGGATAAAGCATTTAGCTGATTGCTCTGCACCGAGTTCCTGCTGCAGGCTGGGCAGGGAGAGCAGAGGACTTGGGGAAGGAGAGCAACGTATTGTGCCTGATCCAGATTCCTCTGACAGCATCAGGAGCCTGCAGGAAGCTGCTGAGAGAGGATGAGCTTTTGTTGTGCCAAGGGTGAGGAGGCTGCTGGTCGTGCCAAGCATGACCATCACTTGGGCCTGCATGGCTGAGAGTGTCTCAGGGGAATCAGCTGGCTCTTTGCAGGATGAGGAGGCAGACCTAATGTTTCTACCCCCAAAGACCAAGAATCTCTCCCCCCACTCTCCTTTGGTCCCTGGGAGCTATTACATCTGAAGCTGGATAGGCAAAGCTGGCAATATTTGTCCCTGTCAGGACATGTGTAATAAAAGGGGGATTATCCCAGGCATGAGCATGATGTTGGCATCATCATTATCATCATGAACCAGATGCAACCATGAAAGAAGCCAGGAGGAGGAGGAGGCAGAGCTGGTTTTGCTTCACTGGAGATATTTCCAGGGCAGCTCAGAGCCTGCTTTAATTTCCAGCCACAGGAAAGTGACCTGGGGCTAGACCCTTATCTCTTTTTCTCCTTTTTTTTTTTTTTTTTTTTTTTTCTCCCATGGAATCAGAACAAGAATACAACCCATCAGCTTTCTGCTCTTCAGAAATGGCATTTCACAGAAACTCTCAGCCACTAAAACTGAGCCCAGGAGAGCAGAGCCTGGCCCGTGGCTGGAACAGTCAAGTAGGGATGCTGCTCCTAGTGGGTTTAGCTGGGTCTGTCTCTCCCTGCTCCCACACAGCTGCAGAGGGTCAAAAACTCCATTAGACAAGAGGCACAGCAGCGTGCTGAGATTTACATATTTAGCAGCTCTCTCAGTATCTTCAAAGAGCCTCAAGCTGTCACTCGGTCCCCACAGTCAGACTGGTCCCTCTGCTGGGCTGCCAGCTCAGGAGGACAATTATCTCTGGGTAGGATTTGCAGCGAGGGTTACACGTGGGAGACAGGGAAGTGAAGCTGCTTTTGGTGACTGTAGCTTTTGCAGTCCCCTGGCCTCAAGGGGCAGGGTCTGCCATGGCAGGGGATGCAGGTGGCATCAGGGCCCTCCCCTGTGTGGCATCATCACAGATTCACAGATTGCATAGGATTGGAAGGAACCCTCAAAGGCCATCTTCTTCCAACCCCCCTGCACTCAGCAGAAACAACTCCAACTAGATCAGGCTGTCCAGAAGCACATTGAGTCTGATCTTGAATGCCTCCAGGAACAGGGCCTCAGCCACATCCTTGGGGAACCTCTTGCAGTAGCTCACAATACTCTCTGAAAATAACTTCCTCCTGATGGCCAATCTAAATCTATCCTGCTCCAATTTCAAACCATTGTCCCTTGTCCTATCACTGCAAGCCCTTCTAAACAGTCCCTCCCCAGCCTTCCTGTAGGTCCCCTTCAGATAATGAAATGTTGCTCTAAGGTTTCCTTCTCTTCTCCAAGCTGAACAGCCTCAATGCTTTCAGTCTGTCCACATAGCAGAGCTGCTCCAGCCCTCTGGTCTGCGTGGTCCTCCTCTGGACCTGCTCTAGCAAGTCCATGTTGCTCTAGTGCTGGAGGTCCCATAGCTGGACACAGTATCCAGGTGAGGTCTCATTCAAGAAGGTTTCTCTTCCAAACTCACACAATTACCAAGCTAGACACTGCTCACATTCCTGTTTCACACCTTCCCCTGGCATAGATACAGAGACCCATATACTCAAGAGAGTGATGCTTTTCTCCTGGCAGTGGCATATGAGGGGTGGCAATGGGGCTCTGCATTTCAGCACTTCAAGGTCAGCCACGGGCTCTGGTTTCACTGTCCCCTGGCTCCTGCCTTTTAATCAGCTGTCACAGATGGGCAGCATGTGAGTGCTTGCCACTGCTGCAGCTTCACAGCAGGATCTGTCTCTCTGGACACATTTGGTATTCCCAGTGCTTGCCAGGCTGGCTACCTGCTGCTTGCATCTCTCAGTGCTCCCCTCTCATCCTGACAAGAGCAGTCTGAATTTGCCAGCAGGTCGTGCAAAGCCAATGTGCCTCCAGCCTCTCCACTGGAGAACTCTGCACAGCTTGGGAACCTGCATGCTGGTCCTCTTTCAAGATAGCAACACAAGGCTTCTGTGGATGGTGGCCAGATCCTTGTGGACAGTAGCCACACCCCAGCCTCATGCTCTAAATGCACCCTGGAGGGTCTGGTTCTGCTCCATGCTCTGAAATGTTGCCATATCCCTTTTGTAGCTGAGGTCCTTCCGTGAGGGCGCAGGACTGAGTCCCTCCACAGACAGTCACAGGGAGCTGGGGAAGAGATTAAGAGATACAAGGATGCTACTTCACAGGTTATTTGGGATCCCAGGGATAATAAGGGAAGCAGGCTTTGAACTCTGGCTTTGACCTGCTCTAGATCAATACAGTTTTGCAGGGCTGATGGATCTTATTCCTCTACACAAGCCTCTGAGGAAAGAGTACAAACAGCCTAGAGGTCAGGTTCACCCACACCTGCTTGACCATGGCAGCCTCTGTCAAAAGCAGGAGGTGAGGGACCAGGACCTGGCTGGGACTTCTTTTATCTCCTCCCTAGAGCACAAGCACTAGTGGTGATTAGCCTCCTTTCCTTCTCTGTGCCAAGCTCTGGCACTTTGTAACTAGGTCACGGACTCTCATGACACAATCTCCAGGAGGAGAGAGGATGGGGTGCTGAGATGAGGGCTGCAGGGGCTCCTCTAGGAGGAGAGGGTCTGGCAGAGGCAGCCCCCACCCTTCAGTCCCAGACCTCCAGGCAGGTCAGATCCAGTTCTGACTTCGAGATATGATTGTTACTGGAGCATCCTGCTTCTTTCAGGAACTCTTCTGCCCCTGGTCCAGCCCTAGCACATTGCTGGTGAGAGCCAGGTGATGCCACAGAGATGGCTGTGGACCAGATGACACCCATGGGGAAGCCAAATCACAGAATCGCTGAATGTTTTGAGTTGGAAGGGATCATTAAAGGTCATGCAGCACAAACACTCTGCAGTCAGTAGCTCAGACTGCTCAGAGCCCCATCCAACCTGACCTGGAATGTTTCCAGGAATGGGGCATCTACCACATCTCTGGGCAACCTGGGACAATGTCTCACCACCCCCAGTGTAAAAAATGTCTTCCTTTAATCCTTCAGAGTAAGTCTGGGCCTCGACCAGCCCTGTCAGGGGATTTGTGTGGTCTTGGTTTCAGAAAAGAGGATGAGAGGGAGTGGAGGAGGAATCCACAGGCATGAAGTTATCCATAAATAAGTTATCTGCACTGAGGCCATTTGTGGGGAGGTGTTTGATGGAGAGAGTACAAGCGTGGAGGGAAGGCCTGGGTAATATCAAGCAAGATGGGGACACAGGCAGTGTAGGGACTCCTCTTGAAGGGGAGAAGCTTCCCCCTGCCCAGCCAGCCTCAGGAGACTTGCTGGGCTCACTGAGATGGGACAAAGTATTGCCATATGCTGTGTCATTTGCTGATATTCCTGTGATCAGGACACAGTGATTCCTGCCAAGCTGTTTGTGTGACAGCAATAAATCATAGAACCATAGAGTCGTTTAGGTCAGAAAAGACCTTGCAGAGCATTAAATCCAAGTATTAATCCAGCACTACCAGGTCACCACTGAACCACATCCCTCAGCATCACATCTGCATGGCTTTTCAGTCCCTCCAGGGATGGAACTCCACCACTGCCCTGGGCAGCCTGAGCCAGGGCTTAACAACCGTTTTGGGGAAAGAAAGGTTTCCTAATGTCCAACCTAAACCTCCCCTGGTGCTACTTGAAGCTGTTGTCCCTGGAAGAGAGTCTGGAGACATGCCCCAGGGCCCAAGCAGCAATCTCTATTCTGAAGCATCTTTCCCAAAGGCACCATCTCCAAGTGAAGGTGGTACCAGGACCTGTGTGCCCTGGGGAGCAGCAGAAGTCAATACTGGCCAAGGAGGAACCTCAGAGCAGGGGCTGCAGAGCTCCCTGCCTCAGAGCCGGGGGCACCCCCAGCCACCCAGCAAAGCCTCTGCTCCCCTGAACCAACAAACCGGTACCGGAAAATCCCTCCCTCTGGACGAGGAGCCCTGCGCGGCGGCGGCGGCAGGCGGCAGCCCACGAGGTGGCACCAGAGCCCCGCGGCAGCTCGGGCACCAGCACCCTGCGAGAACACGACGCCCTCCGGGCACCCCGCACCCTGCGGGCATCCCGGTATCCTGTGGGTATCCCGGCAGCCTGACAACATCCCTGTATCCCGTGGAGATCCATCGTCCTGAACCATCCCAGTACCTTCTGGGCATCCCCCGGCGGCCTCCAGGTACCTGGCACCCTCTGGGCATCACCAACATCCTAAGGACATCCTGTCAGCCTCCGAGTATCCCTGTACGGTAACGGCACCCCTGGCACCCTCCAGGGATTCGTCACTATCCCTGTACGGTAACGGTACCCCTGGCACCCTCCAGGGATTCGTCACCCTTTGGGCATCCCACTACCCTAAGGACATCCTGGCACTCTAAGCATATAGATACCCTACGGGCACCCCCAGCACTCCTAGGCATCCCGGTACTCTTTAAGTATCTCAGCACCCTATGGGCACCCTAGCAATCAGTAGGCACCCTTTAGACATGCCAACACCTGGTCCTTAACCCCTTTCAATGCTCATACAAAGTTGCCCTGTGAGGATATGATGCTCCATGACCTGAGAGGAAGGTCAGGTGCTGCTTTTCCCCAGTATCTAGGCCAAAGGCAGGCAATGTGTTCAGATCACATGGGCAGCTTGCTTGCAGGGAGGGTGCTCTCCTGCAAAGACAGTGAAGAACAATGTTTCCCAAAAGAGAAATAAACAGGCTTTGTCTGTAAAGAGAGGGGGAAGCTGCTTGCTGTGTGCCACTTTGCAGAAGTCCCATGTGCTCAGGACCTCCTACTGCATCAGTCTCACTCTCATTTAAAAAAAAAAAAAAAAGAAAAAAACCAACCAGGTAAAATACTTCTGGGGTTTGCCTTTGCTGAGTTCCCTCAGTGGAGATCCTGACAGCTTGTTGAATGGCAGATGCTTTTTTGACACATAACATGCCTGAAGCACAGCAGTATTGTGGCAGCCTAGGCCCTGGGCTGTTGTGTCCCGAACAAAGCCATGAGTTCTTCAGAGCCACTTCCCAAGGATAGCATAGCAGAACCCCAGCTGGAAAACTGGAATCAGGGTGAAAACCACATCCAGCTCAGCTGCTAATGAGCAAACAGCCCAGACCTGTCCCCGCTGAAATGCCCCCATCACGAGTCTGTCATATGCTGTGTTGGTTGGCATGGCTGTTCATGGCCACCTGAAACCTCATTGCTGCTCTCCAGTGCGCAATTGCTCTAAAGATGAACAATCTCCATCCACAGGCACCATTGCATAAGCTGGAGGAAAGGGCAAGAGAAAAACTGCTTTGGGGAGGTCTTTCCTGCAACAAAAAAAGTCAGACTGAGGCCTTTTGCTGATATTCCAGTGCTGCACAGGTGGGGATACATAGGCAAAGAAGAGGTAGGGTATCTTTGCTTGAGGGACAAGCAGCAAAGGCCAGGCTGGGCTGTTTTGGCTTCTAGGAGCCACAGAAGGCAAAACTGGGCTTTGTTGTCAGCTGGAGAGCACCTCCCAGCAAAGGGCAGTGCCCAGTGCCAGGATGGACACCAGCCAGCTCAGAGTGATGATCTTGCTGGGATCGAGGTGGGAGGGGGTGGGCTTTGTACCCCTTCCCCATGCAGATACCTCAATATGGGTTGCAATGTTGAGGCTTTTTATAGTAATGGTGCATGCATTTCTGGGGCAAGACTCATCTGAGGCTGCAGTCAGCTCTGACCCATTGGTGACCAGGGACCCAAGGATGACACAGCACAGGCCCCCATATTTAGGTGACCAAGGAATGATGCAGCACAAACACCATATGTAGGGTACTCTGGGATGGCCCATTGCAGCCGCGCCATGTCTAGGGGATCTGAGGGATGACGCAGCACAGCCCCCCGCGGTTCAGGGACCCAGGGAAGGTGCAGTGCAGCCCCTCGCGTTTTGGGGCCTGGGGGATGGCACAGCGCAGCCCCCCATGTTTAGGGCACACAGAGGTGATGTCTAGGGGACGCTGGGATGGCAGAGGGCATTGCCCCAGGTTTAGGGAACACAAGGACAGTGCAGGACAGCCCGCCTCCCCCTCCGCCCCGTCTTTCGGAGACTCGGGGGCGACGCAGCTCAGCCCCGCCCAGGCCGCTCCCCTCCCGCCCCTCCCTCCCATGTGGGCGTGCCCAGCGGGGTGGGCGTGCTCCTCCTGGCCCCGCCCCCGC